>JAHMML010000121.1:0-14386 GCA_020341155.1 Eciton burchellii
GGAATATTTAGTAAGCAGATCCTGTATCGTCAGTATATATGTGTTTCCGCTTTCGGTGGTAGAAAGCGGTCCCACGATATCCATCGATACCTTATCGAACGCGGTGCCCGGCGTGCCTGTAAGCACCATGGGTTGTCGAGTTTTTATTGAAAGGGTTCTGCGCGTTTCCCGAATGATTATTTCTGGAATTATTGTACGCTCTCTTACGGCATTCTTCTATYTCATGGCCGGGTGACTTACAGTATCGGCACCATTTAGRACTTCTTTCGTTCCTTGGCTCGCTGGCCCTACTACCTAGGCTGTCGCGTGTGTGACCGTCCGTACGTTCGCGAAAGTTGCCTTGGCTGCGATCGTCCCGATTGCATACGCGGTCGTTCTCTGGAGTATCGTGAGTGTTTTCCCGCGCGTTCCGAGTGTATGAGGGTCCCGCGCGGGTCCCTTTGTTCTGTTCGTATCGGGATGTTCGGCTCGCGCCGGCGTATGTTTGGTTATGCGCATTAAGCTTCTTTTCCATCCTTTGGTTTGCCATTTCTACCATCTCGTACATTTCGACCGGTGTTCGGGCCTTGCTTCTATCYASTGCTGTTTTTATATTATTYGGTAAACCGCAGTAAAACTCGTCCATGAAGTGWKCRCTTATTCTAYTGATGTCSGATTGCGCAAGGGAATGCTTTTCATATCTCTCCACCTCGATGACGTTGTCGTACAGCACCTGAGCCCTCTCGATATAAGCGGCTATGCTCTCCCGTCGTCCCAGGGAGAGGTTCTTTAATTCCGTATATCATACATGCCTGTTCCTTGACACTCCGAACGAAGTTTGTAGCCGTTCTATAAATTGTTTTATAGTCGCGAAATGTCTATCTTGAAGAGCTTGCCGGGCGCGCCCACGCAACTTACTCCGAAGTAATATCAGGACGTTTGCCTCTTCGTTCGGCGTGACCGCGGTTTCAACTTTGCAGCATTCCCTGATAAACTGGGAGAGGGGTATGTTAAAGCCGTCAAATTGCGGGACGGGAGTTAGAATATCGCGCAGCATGGGTTGCCGCTCTTGCTTTGAAACGGGGGTCGCGTCTTCCAACGAGGGAGTGTCTGGGCGGATTGTTGTTTCGATCTGTATAGGGGAGCGATCATGATGTATTTCCGAGGGGGCCTGAGGGTCGTCGTGCTTCACGGTCATCCTATTCTCTTGGAGACTACGCATATCGTGCGTGAGGTTCTTTGCGGCTTGCGTGATGGATGATATGTCGTCACGGAGGACCGTGTCCCGAACTCCGCGGTCCATTTCGTAGGTTTTCTTGAAGACTCTAAATTCTTCGCGATCTTCATCGAGCCGTCTAGTTAGCTGATTTACGCTGTGCATTAACGAGATTAGCATTTCGGCTGATGATGTRTCATCAAGCCYTCGCGATGTGTCATCGGTASCCGATTCCRCTYCTACTCGGCTTGCGCTGGCTTGGCGTGTCGTAGGCTTCGACATTCTCGAAATTTCGATCCCGACCGATTTTAACTCGATCCCACCGCTGACATCAATTTATGTTACGTCCCGGCAAGCAAAGATCGTAAGCGCGTTGTATGGATGGCCCACGGATCTTTCCGCTGGACGCATACGCTTAAGGCGAGATTTTAAATCTCGGGAATCGCCCGCGCACAGGGAATTTTCTCGAAAATGCGAATTAGAATGACACGTGATCGGCCGATTATCAAGAAAGATCGGGTGGTGACTACGTTAGAACGTAATGTATGAGAATATATATATAGTCCTACCTTGGTAGATGTTGGTCGCCAAGCGTTCCGGATACGTCGCTGTTGAGAATCTTCTGGAACAGTGAGGTCACGTGCTCAAATTGCCATGTGTTCGAAAATATTAATTCGTGTAAAAGCACTCGCATCGATATGATTGCAAGACAAGATTAAACACTTGATTTTGAAATTAAATAAAATATATTTAATATAGATATACACTTGAGATTGTTATAAAATATGAATTGAACAATCGTTAAATTACAAGGGCTATAACTTGTACATACCAAGTATTATAGAGAATAATGGATAATAAGGTTACGCAAAGACGATTGTTACAAAGAAGAAAAAACTATATCGTTAGTGCCGTGGCGAGGATTAGTAGTGAACAGGTCCGTGTCCGGCGARTAAGAGAGCAACTGAGCCAAGTGTACGCGCTTATATACCCGGGCGTAGCGCCTCTAGGTGGGGTTGCCACTGCAGGGGGTGCCCTTGCAGTGGGGATGAACTACAATGGGGATGACAGGCATCGTACCTCTGAGTGGGGATGCCACTTGAGTGGTGATGCCATACTGTGGAGATGGCGGCAATTCAATGATAAAAAAAGATCTACTTCGGTGAGTCGTGACAGGCGGAGGCGGTAAATGGTCGGTAGGCGGAGGCGGACGTAACAAGAGCGAGTAAACCATAGGCTGATTCCTTTGTTAACTAAGCTAAGGGATCCGGCACGAGAAGAGTGGTACAAACACCTAAGTTTAGCAATGTCTTAACACAACACTGCACAGAAGCTTGGGCACGTCTCCATTTAATGTATTGTTCGGAACCCGAGCGCGATTACGAGATAACTGTGAAGTCCGCGAATTATTAGAGAAAGAGTGGATCTCCGAATTTCAGGAAGATCGCGACGACATCAGGGATCATGCGAAGAAGAACTTTGCGAAAATCCAGGAGGGAAATAGCTGCGAGTTTAACAGCAAGCAGAAAAAGACTCATCGCGAAAACGACTTAGTAGCAAAGAAGCGCACGCAGCAAGGCCCAGGAGTAAAGTTAGTCAATAAGTATCTCGGTCCCTACAAAGTTAAGGTTTTGCATAATAATCGGTACGTCGTTAGGAAAGTTGGTGATCACGAGGGTCCATGGGAAACATCTACTGCTGCCGATGGTTTATGTAAAACCATGGGCTAGGTTGACAATCCGTTAGATGACGAAGAACTGTGCGAATTGGAATTACAAGCTAATAGTAATTGATGGATATCCGGGGCGGATATCAATGCAGGATGGCCGAGTATAGTAGAAAGGGATTATCAATAGCGGCTCGTATTAAAAGCTAGTAATCAGAGAAGCCGGCGCGCACGAGCGTGTGTGTCTGGAACAAAGGACAACTGCGAAATAAACCGTTAACATTCGCATTAGCGTGATTCGTCCAGACGGTATGATAATATGTCTAGTAGAAAGGGATTATCGATAGCGGCATGCATCAAAAGCTTATGATCGGAGAAGCCGAAGCGCACGTGGGTGCGCGTCTAGAATAAAGGACATCTGCGAAGGAATGCGTTGACACTTGCGTTAGCGTGATTCGTCCAGACCAAATGATAATTAGTAGCGATTGGCTGACAAATCTGAGATGTGGCATCATTCTTGGGCATAAAAAGGACGACGACGAGAGTCGAAGGTAGATGATGTAGACGATAGAGGAAGGAGAGTAAAACTAGTAGTGACAGCAAGACGATAGATAGATGAGAAGTGGGTGCGAGAGACAGTGTGCATCAGCGTAGTCGAAGAGCGTCGAGAGGTGAACGTACAGAATCAGCCGGTCTATTGACAAAAGTTGTATCTTTCCGAAGAAGAATAAAGAGACTTTTACTTATTGTTCAATCAACCTGGCGTCGAAAACCCATTCATTTAATATCATCATTAAGGGATAGAAATAAATCCCTACACTATTTGTAAAAATTTCATTATTCATTGGTACATTATTTATTCATCTTGCGATATTTATATCAGTACTAATACTTTTGAATGAAAAATCCCTAAAATTTCCGGTTATGAGTCATAACCAGATGTCATAGGTATACACGTAATCACTTCCGGTGTGCACAATTGCTATCTCTACTAACTATATATTAACCATCTCATCTAAAAATGCTACATATCACACATTTGTCATCATACATCAAACGTCTTACATCTTACATCTTACATCATCCATCATATGTAATAAACCATGCGTCATACATCATAGCATTTGACTATCACAACATTTAGTTGTGCGCGTTTTTGTTCTTCTCCCTCTATATTGAAATACCCGCAGCCGCCATAGGAAATGCTTTTTAGTAAAGACGTGCAAAGACGTGCAAACGGCAAAGATGTACGAATGTAGCCGCCATTGAATATGCTTGATCATCACGGCTTAGACGGTTGAGTTTTAGATATCTTTAATTTATCGTTCTACACTATTTTTGTTCGCTTATCACTAATTGCTAATTTAACATTATTATTTTATCAAATTTCCAAAATTTTGTACGGCCCTCTGTATTGTTCATCGAATATACTCTTCGATGGTTTCTTTAACAAATATATATATATTGGTTCTCTTTAAATGTCTGCAGATTTCATTTTCGATCGTAATATCGCTTTGATCTGATTGTCGCTCCTTTTAGATTTACTCGAGCTGTCGCTTGAGCGTCGAATATTCGCTGAAATAATATCGTCGCATATTCGGTGTATGATTTGTTGTCGTCCGCTAATATACTGCTGGTGAGTACTCTCGCCGCTCTGCCGAACACTAATTCGTGCGGCGTGAATTCCGTTCCCTCGTGAACGCTTGTGTTATACGCTTTCATCGCATGAATCACATATTTGTCGTGCTTTCGGGACCATTGTTTTAGATATTCCATTAATACGTGATGTGAATATTCGATTAACCCGTTAGACTGAGATCGGTATGCCGTCATTTTGTACATAGATATCTTATACTTACGAGCTATATGACGCATCACGTTACTTATAAAATTCGATCCCTGATTTGTTATCCAAACTTTCAGCGCGGTATACGGATTGATAAACTTTTCTACCAGCGCCTCGGCTATTTCGGATTGCCTGCTTCAGTGGTACCGCCACTGAATATTTAATCAGCAGATCTTGAATCGTGAGTATATATCTGTATCCGCTGTCGATCGTCGGCAGCGGTCCCACGATATCCATTGAAACCTTATCRAAAGCAGTGTGTCCATGAGGATCATGGATTGTCGAGATTTTACATAGACCAACTTTTTTAATTGGCAATTTCGCATATTTCGTACATTCCTGTATAAAGTTTTGTATTACCGTTTTCATTCCTGACCAAAAATAATTAAGGCGCATTCTTTTATAATTCTTCGTTATACCCGCATGGCCTCCGATGGCCGAAGCATGATTTTCGAGTATTATTTTATTTTTATCGGATTGCTCGGGAATAGTTACACGGTTGGTGCACATAATTATTCTGGTGCGAGGATCATTATATTATTCCTGTAAAATTTTCTTTATATAACCCCAAGGCACTAAATCTACGTTTTGGAAATGGATATGCATGTAAATTTAATACCAATGTAACATCATATAATGATCGTAATGCTTTCTTCAAAATTTCCCTTTCAGTATGGATGGGAGCTCTGATTTTTGTTACAAGAGCAATAATGTGTCGGCGTCCTTGTTTTATGACTCTCGCTCTTCCAAAGGTAGCATCTCGTATTATAGGAGGTTCTTTGTTCTTCGCTAACAAACGTGAACCGTCGTCGCATATTTCCCCGTTTTGTTACAAATATTACGATACTATCTTTACGGGCGAAAAGCCTCTCACGAATTTCTATAATGTTATTTGCATTAAAATCATATGTTTGTTCAATCTTGTCGAAAATGGCTTTTTCGGAATCGCTTTCGTCGACGCAATCACTCACGCTGTCGCTTTTTCTGTCGCTCCCGAGAAGGTCTTCCGATGGTGAATCGTGGTTCTCCGAATCGTCGCTCGCGGGCACCGGAGTTGAGAACCCGCACTTAGTGACGGCATCGTTATCTGTTAGCTATAGTATCTATAGTATCGTCACGCTGAGTTCCTTTCGCTGGGATATTACGCGCAGTTTCGTTTCCGACGCGCTTACGCTTATAGGGAGCGGTAGATAACGATGCTCAAGGATCGGATATCTTCGAAGCTTCGAGCGATAGAACAGAGACAGGATTTATTGAGAGCGCGTCTGCATTTGCGTTAATTTTTCCTGTCTTGTCGTATTCGTACTCGGCTATTTTCAATCTCTATCGCACGAGACTTGATGTCGGGTGTTTCACTAAGTGCAACCATTTTAATGGTTGATAGTCCGTGACTAACGTAAATTTTCTACCGTAAACATAAGGTCGGAAAAATTGAACGCTGTATACAATGGCAAGTAATTATTTCTCTATGGTGGAATAATCCTGTTCCGCTTTACTGAATAAGCGTGAAGTATACGCAAATCTTTTCCTATTGTACCCTGACTTAATATACCTCCGTTTGCGTAGCTGGATGCATCTGTTGTTACGATGAACGGCTTTGTAAAACCGGGGTATTGTAAAAGGGGTAACACAGCGATTTCCGTAATTGCGCGAAGGCTTCGTCTTGCGCTTCGGTCCAGACAAATTTCTCGTCCTTTTTTAACAAATTTGTCAAAGATTTAGCGGTTTTAGAGAAATTCGGTATAAATCGTCTGTAATATCCTGCGAGGCCTAAAACCTGTTTTATTGCTATTCCGCGGCCGTGGAAATTCTTTTATGGCATATATTTTTTGGATCCGGTTTTACGCTATCTTGACTAATTATATGTCCGAGATAGTTTACCTCTTTTCGCAAAAATTCACATTTGTCTAGCTGCAATTTAAGATTTACCTTTCGCAATTATTCGGCTAACTTATTAAATTTTGACTGATACTCCGTCAGGGAAGACGCGTACAGAACGATGTCATCTAAATAAACGAACATGTCAGTTCCCTGTAATCCGGACAATATCTGATCCATGAGTTTTTGAAAAGTAGCTACGTTTTTTAAACCAAATGGCATTCTATTGAAATGATAATGTCCGTGCGGAGTGGAAAATGCTGTTTCCTGTGCATCGGATTCGTGCATCGGTATTTGATGAAAACCTGACGCAAGATCGAATACGCTGAAATATTTCGCGCTTCCTAATTGCTCTAGTATTTCCATTATATTAGGAAGGAGATATGCGTCTCCTATTTTTTTTCATCTAGAATGCGATAGTCTATGACCATTCGCCATCTTTTATTTCCTTTCAAATCCGGTTTTTCGGAACGACCCATACGGGTGAATTATACGGTGAATCCGAAACGTTAATGATATCATTATTTAGTAGCTCTTTCACTTGCTTATTAATTTCGTTTTTGTGGATAGGAGGGAATCTGTATTGTTTCATGTTTACCGCCCTATTATCTGCCGTAACGATTTTATGCGCGGTGACGTCTGTGTGTCCTAACGGCTCATCCGGTAATCCGAACAAATCACCATATTTATTGATAATTCTATCGATGTGATTTACTTCCTGTTCCTTGAAGTGATACAAACACAGAAGTTCGTGTACGGCACTATTTCGTTCGCTCGGAACGTGATCCGTTGCGACCACGTTGACCGCGCAGGAGCGTACCYCTTTAACGCGGTGCTTGGATTTCGCCGGATGGTGTGCGATTCTTTCTATCTTTTCTAATTCAACTTCGGAGGCGTCGATACATCTATCTGTGTCCAATGTATTCGCGATTTTGATATACGCTTTTCCGCCCCGGTTTGTAACTATCGCGTTTCCTACGTAAAGCCCCTCACCAAGGTCCAAGCGCGGGACTAATCCCGTCTTGATTTCTGGATTCTTTATCTTAAAATAGAAAACCTTGGCTGATCTGGCGGGGATAACGACCGAATATTGTATTGTACATGGGATCCTTATGTCGCGCCATTGAACGAATCCTTATTCGTCGTATCTAATATCTACTGGGCGACGTTCTTTCAAAAAATCCGTTCCCAAAATTCCTTCCTGAAGAATCCTAAAATGATCAGGAACGACATTCATTGTAATTGAATGGCCTCTAAATGAAACTTGGATAGATCTGATTCGACATAACCGTCCGTTATACCTTCGATATGCAACTTGTCTTCTCTAAGGATCTGTGTATCGGGGTGTACGTACCTGGCCTCCACAAGATTCGGTTGAGCGCCTGTATCTAGCATAAAAACGGTTTTTGGAACTAATCCTTTCATAGAAATGGTAGTGATAGGAGAATTCGAAAATGTTTTGGGATTTATTACTGCGATTCTGTATCCCCTTCTTCGGCATCATTTTCTTTCGGTTCCGTCTCCCGGGCTATCATCGCCTTCACCGTATCTTGCTCGAACCCGCTCGAGGTCTGTCCGACGGACTCGAGGGGCTTTGCGAGTTTCCCGCGTGATTATTTCACGTGTTATTATATTCCCATTTCCGACATTCCTTTATTTCGTGGCCCGAAATTTTGCAATAACGATACCACTTCCAATTCCGTTTGTTTCTCGCCACGCCCGGTTCAGTTTCCCTACCATCGATCGCGCGGTGTTCACATCGGACGTTTCGCGCGAATATCGCCGACTGCTATCGTTTCGGCAATTTCTTCATTCGCTTCTTCGAAATGGATTACGTGGGGCTTCTCGCACGTCGCACGATGTGTATGATGGAATAGTACGTGTTTTGCGTCAGTTTCATAGCGGGATATCTTATGTGAGGCGGCGTATGCTTGTTGCGAATTGTACTTTTTCTCTAGCCTGTGATTAGCTTTTTCGACTATTTGGTAAAATTCGACAGATGTGAGATCGTCTCGCTTTTCTACTAGCGTCCGTATGTCACTCGGAAGACCATAGTAAAATTCATCTAGGAACCGGCAATTAATTCTAGAAATGTCGGAATTCGTAAGGGCTTGTTTTTCGTTTTTCTTGGCTTCGATAATATTATCATAAAGAATCTGAGCTCTTTCGATATATTTGCCGATGCTCTCCCGTTGTTCCCCGGAGAGCTGTTTTAGTTCCGCGTAGCAATCGCAGGTCTCGAATAGCTCCGAACGAAATTTGTAAACAATCCGTTAATTATTTTATGGTTGTGAACTTTTGATTATTGATCGCTCGGCGTGCTCGCCCGTGCAGTTTACCCCGGAGCAAAATTAAGACGTTAGCCTTCTCGTGCGATAAAAGCGCGTTTGGAACTTCGCGGCACTCGTTAACGAACTGTGAGATAGGCATATTGTATCCATAGAAAACTAAAACAGCGGTTAAAGTGTCGCGAAGTGTCGGTTGCCGTCCTCGTAAAGGGTCAGGTTGCTACAGGCTGTCCGGGCGGCTTAATCATTTCTAATTAATGAAATAATTCTGATGCGTCTCGGTGAGGGTTTGTGAAACATCGTATTTCGTGGCACTTTTATTCTGAATTTCATTGATATCGCACGCGAGTTTACTGACATGCTCAGTGAGGGAATGAATATCCTCTTTAAGTTTTGTGCCTTCGACATTGTTTCGTTCCTCGCGGTCCATTTCATATGCCTTTTCGAAACTTATCAATTCTTCGCCATTCTCCTCACGCTGCCTATTATTACGTCCGCGTGTTGCGTCTACCTCCGCCACCTTTGCGCATCGTCTTATGTCTCGCCACAGTCATCTTTTGGAAGATACATACGGATGTTGTTTTGACGACTCGCAGAGATCTCGGCGGGTATATAGGAATGTGGGAATAGCCGAGCGCGGCTCTCTCTTTCCTCACTCAGTCGTTCACTTCTCTTATAATATATATATATATATATATATATATATATATATATATATATTTGGTATTCCGAGCGCGAATGTAATTCTTATTCCAAATATATTTGTTTCATTGTAACCCCGAGTATTAACATTTCGCCTCTACATCGAAATCAATAAATACGTTCAATATATTCGTTCGTGATTATCATCGGCGCATCCAGGCAGTCTATGAGTTTTCGCTGATCAAGGTACGACTTAACAAAAAACTATACATGTTACGTTCAATATCCATTTTTCGAGAATTTGCTTTCTGCGTGTGTATTTTTCGGGACTAAATTCTCGTCGTAATCGTTCGCGTAACTACGAAGAACCGTAGCTCACATATACGACTCGTTTACGGACTTTGTTCGTTGGGACACAACAGAATCGTTGTTTTCCACAGCTCGTCTCAAAGGACCTATAATGTTCATAAGAGGCCAGTTTGGCCATTTTATCATACTGTGCCACACAATATCAAACCTGAAACATATCCCACAATGATTCTAGGAACTGTTAATTCTGGCGCAAACTTGGCCATAATCAGCCATCTATGATCCTATTATACCTGTATACATTGGGGACAGATATATCGACGCCGCCGAAGTTGAGTTAGAAAAGATAGAAAGAATCGCGCACCGTCCGGCAAAATCCAAGCGCCGCGTTAAAGGGGTACACTTCTGCGCGGTCAACGTGGTCAGAAGAGGTCAAGTTCCGAGCGCGCGAATCAGTGCCGTACACGAACTTCTGCGTTTGGATCACCTCAACAAAGAGGAAGTAAATCATGTCGATAGAATTATCAATAAAGATGGTGATTTCCGGTTACCGGATGAGCCATTAGGACACACAGACGTAACCGCGCATAAAATGATTACGATAGATAATAAGTCGGTAAACACGAAACATACAGATTCCCCCTATCCACAAAGATGAAATTAATAAGCACGTGAAAGAGCTACTAGATAACGATATCATTAAGGCTTCGGATTCACCGTATAATTCACCCGTGAGTCGTTCCGAAAAAACCGGATTCAAAAGAAAATAAAAGATGGCGAATGGTCATATACTATCGCTCTCTAAATAGAAATCAATAGGAGACGCATACCCCTTTCCTAATATAACGAAAATACTAGAGCAGTTAGGAAGCAAAATATTTCAGCGTATTCGACCTTGCGTCAGGTTTTGATCAGATACCGATGCACGAATCCGATGCACAGGAAAGGGCATTAGCACTCCGCACGGATATTATCATTTCAATAGATCGCCATTTCGTTTAAAAAACGCCCAGCTACTTTTGAAAGACTTATGGATCACGTATTGTCCGGATTACAGAGAACCGACATGTTCGTTTATTTAGATGACATCGTTCTGTACGCGTCTTTCGTGGCGGAGCATCAGTCAAAATTGAACAAATTATCCGGACGATTGCGAAAGGTGAACTTATCTTAATCTTAAATTGCAGCTAGACAAATGTGAATTTTTGCGGAAAGAGGTAAACTATCTCGGACATATAATTAGTCAAGATAGCGTAAAACCGGATCCAAAAAATATGTGCCATAAAATAATTTCCACGGCCACGGAATAGCAAGAATATAAAACAGTTTTTAAGCCTCGCAGGATATTACAGTTGATTTATACCGAATTTCTCTAAAACCGCTAAATTTTTGACGAACTTGTTAAAAAAGGAGGAGAAGTTTGTCTGGACCGAAGCGCAAGACGAAGTCGTCGCGCAATTACGGGACTCGCTGTGTTACCCCTTTTACAATACCCCGGTTTTACAAAGCCGTTCATCGTAACAACAGATGCATCCAGCTACGCAATCGGAGGTATGTTAAGTCAGGGTACAATAGAAAAAGATTTGCCCGTTGCGTATACTTCACGCTTACTCAGTAAAGTGGAACAGAATTATTCCGCCATAGAGAAAGAATTACTCGCCATTGTGTACAGCGTTCAATTTTTCTGACTTTATGTTTAAAGTAGAAAATTTACGTTAGTCACGGACCATCAACCATTGAAATGGTTACACTCAGTGAAAGACCCGACATCATGTCTCGTGCAATCGCGATTGAAAATAGCCCATTACGAATACGACGTAGTGTATAAGGCAAGAAAAATCAATGCAATTGCAGACGCGCTCTCAAGAAATCCAGTCTCTGTTCTACCGGTCGGGACTTCGAAGATATCCGACTCTCCAACATCAGTATCCACCGCTCCCTATAAGGGTAAGGGCCGTCGGAAATTGAGTAATATCCCAGCGATAGGAATTCAGCGTCGTTACTATAGCTACAATAGATAACGATGCTGGGACTAAGTGCGAGTTCTCAATTCCGGCGGCAGCGAGCGACGATTCAGAGAACCACGATTCAACGTCGGAAGACCTTCTCGGAAGCGACAAAGGAAGCGATAGCGTGAGTGAGAGCGTCGACGAAAGCGATTCCGAAGAAGCCATTTTCGACAAGATTGACAAGACATACGATTTTAATGCAAATAACATTATAGAAATCCGTGACAGTCTTTTCACCCGTAAAAACAATATTGTAATATTTCTAACTCAAAACAGAAAACCATGCGACGACGGTTCACGTTTGTTAGCTAAGGACAAAGAACCTCCCATAATTTGAGATGCTACCCTTGAAAAAGCGACGGTCGTGAAACAAGGACGCCGGATGCCGGCTCTTGTAAAAGAACCAGAGCTTCCATCCTTACTGAAAGGGCAATTGTAAAGGAAGCATTACGATCATTATGCGATGATACATTGGAATTAAATTTACAGGAGTTGGCGCTGTGATAGCACGTATTACACAACGAGAATCTACGCCGCTAGAAATAGGCTCGCTTAATAGATTTGTGGAAGGTTTTGCTGGGTCACCGGTCTGTTGAGGGTGACGGAGCGGTCTTGCGAAGCCGCGGTAATGTCAGGCATATCAATCCAAAGGAGGAATTGAGTAGCACAGACGAGAAAAGATACGTTRCAAAACCTAACCTCTTAACAAACGCCAGARCTCTACCGARGAAATCCAGTACTTCCCCGGTGAGTATGGAGAGGAGAGAGCAGAGGAGAGGAAGAGGGGAGAAGGAAGAAGAGGAAGAATGCACCGCGCCAGCCGACACAAGTCGGATGTCTCTTTCCGTAGAAGAACACCTCAATAATATCTCCAGGTGGTTAAAGGTGGCACAACAAACCGTAGCCGAGGACGCAAGGGCCGCAAAGGCCACAAGAACAGTAGTAAACCGAAGTATGGAAGATGCACTCCAAACAATCTTACAGGTATAAACAGAGATATCAGAAATAAAAAACAATTTAACTAAAGAACAAGGCAAGAGCGAGGGGCTGCAGAGCGCCTTGCTAGTGCTAAAGAAAGACATCAGAAGTACTCCAACGTACGCTAGCGTAGCGAGAAGCCCCCCGCAAGCGCAGCGCACACAACGCACATGCAACGGACCGAAAAAACATGTCCTCTTTGTACAAAGCAGCAACAAGGAGAAGTCATCTAGGGATGTAAAGGAAGAATTGATGAATAAGGTGAATCCAAGGACAGATAAAATAAAAATAAAAGGAATCAGGCAGACGAAGACAAACTCAGTAGTAATGGAGTTTGACACACAAGATGATCTGCAAAAGTTCAAGGAACATCCGAAACTTGTCTCACTGAAAATAGAGGAACCAAAAAAGAGGAACCCTCTTATGATATTGTATGATGTGGATAGCTCGCTAATAGCAAGCGAGCTAAAAGAGAACATCATACAACAAAACTTACACGAATATCCTGTAGGAGAAGAGGACATAATCCCGAGATTCAAGACCGGACCCAGGAAAAAACCAACAGTTCACTGGATCATACAGATGGCCCCAAAGGTATGGAAATACGTACTACAACAAGGAAATCGGTTATACATGGGATTCTCATCACTCAAGGTGAGGGACTTCCTACAAGTGGCAAGATGCCTGAAATACCACGACCTAGGGCACGTAGCTAAACACTGCTCCGCTGAAGAGCGCTGTGGAAGGTGCGGTGCAACCGACCACAAAAAGTCTGATTGCAAGTCAAAAAATCAGGTCTGCATACCGTGCAGCAACAGGAAGCTGAAATGCTACGCCAAACGAAAGGACTGCCCATCATACAGGACTCTTTTTCAAAGACAACAAGAAAACACCGACCACGGCGACTAGAGAAGTAGCACGCTATCTCAGAGTAGTCCAAATCAATGCAGGAAGAAGTCAAACGGCAATGACAGAACTCAAGGAATACTGCAACAGACGCAAAGTAGACATAGCATGTATCCAGGAACCTGCAATAARGTATGGCAAACTAGTAAGCGTGCYAACAGCAWRYACYAGCATCTTCCACAACAAWGAYTCAATRGCCGCAATCATAATTTTTAACAGAAACCTGGTGGTAACGAAAATGAGTCAAGGAACTGACACACATCTAGTCACGGTCGAAGTCCAGCTAAACGGGAAAAGTTTCTACGTCATCAATCAATACTGCCAATTTAGCGATCCAATAGAGGATCATATGACTAAATTAAGCAACATGCACCTGCTAATGCAGCAACGCAACGTAGTATACTGCGCAGACGTAAACGCGAAGTCGAGCTTGTGGTTTTCCTCAGTCACGGACCAGAAGGGAGAAATCGTMGAGGARACACTGTGGAATYTCGGACTCCAAGTAGCAAAYGARCCCGGAYAACCGTCGACGTATAGGGGGTACACAGACAACGAGTCCAACRTCGACATCACAGCACTAAAAGGAACACTCCAAGACAGAAAGATAAGCTGGAAAGTGGTGCCAAATGAGATCAGCAGTGATCATAACATCATAGAACTCGACCTCGA
>JAHMML010000121.1:17781-120735 GCA_020341155.1 Eciton burchellii
TGTAGTATAAACGGAAAAGAACCGTTGGTGATGACATGTGTATGGGGTATGTTTTGGCATATGTCCGGGGTATGAGTGGTATCAAGTGCGGTCAGGATTTATGGTCGAACATGCCAATGCAAGCGGGCATGTGTTTAGAAAGTTGCGTCTAGGAACAAAGGGCAATTGCGAGGAAAACCCTTGGCACGCGGGACGATATAATTCGTCCGGACCGAATAATCACATGCGACGATTGGCTGGCAACCTTGAAGTGGCACGCCGCTTTTTAGTATATAAAGAACGAGCAACGAAAGACAGACAGACTACGAGACTACAGACAGACGTACAAACGAATAGACGCTACATAGTCAATCGGCCTATCGATAAGAGTTGTATCGGTAAAAGCAGAATAAAGATCTTGTTACTTGTTGTTCCATCAACCTGGCGTCGAAGACCCATTCATTTAACATTCAACATCACATAAAGGATATATAAATCCCGCTCCATTTCCTACATATCTGGGCAATCGTCCGGGATCACTATTAAATCCTACACATATCCAGTGGCGGTATCACTGAAGCAGGCAACGTTATTCGAAATAGCTGAGGCGTTCATAGGAAAGTTTATCAATCGGTATACCGCGCCGAAAGCTTGGATCACAGATCATGGTTCGAATTTTATAAGCAGCGTGATGCGTCATATAATTCGTATGTATAAGATATCTATGTACAAAACCATGACATACCGACCCTAGTCTAACGGATCAATAGAACGCTCACATCACGTATAAATGGAATATCAAAAAACAATGGTGCCGAAAGCACGACTGGAACAAATATATAACTCATGAGATGAAAGTGTGTAACACCAGCGTTCACGAGGGAACGGAATTCACGCCGCACGAATTAGTGTTCGGCGAGAGTACCCACCAGCAGTATATTACCGGACGACAATGATAACGAATCGAACCCCGAATATGCGATGACATTATTCAAGCGAATATTCGACACTCAAGCTACAGCTCGAGAAAATCTAAAACGAGCGAAAATGAGATCAAAGCGATATTATGATCAAAAAACAAATCAGCAGATATTTAAAGAGGACAAATATGTATATTTGTTAAAGGAATCATCGCAGGGTAAATTCAATGATAAATTAAGGATATGTAAAACTCAGCCGACTGAGCCGTCATTATTAAAAAACTTGCGTCATCTTCAATTGCACATTTGCCGTACGAAGTGGACACAGGGTACATTTGTAATACTACTCACGCCTGCACTCGCACATTATCTTTGGAGCGTGATTATTTCGAATTGTAATCGAGTATCACCAAGCAACACGGCTGCCAGCAATATCTACCTGGCAAAATCGTTTACGATCGATGGGCGCTGATCCATATGAAATGTAGAATACGATGTTCATACGAGCTATCGCTGGAATCGCCCTCAAAGATGTAGCGATCGAACGCACGTCATCACAATTAATTCTCCCTTCGATCCAACGATGCGATGCTAAACGAGGAGAATGTAAGAATCGAATGCAAAATGAACAGATTACTTATGGTCGGATGTAAATAACTGCCAATCCTATCCATAAAACGTTTGATATAATGGCACGGTAACGTTATCACCAGGAAACAATCACTTAAGGTAATTGACTTCGCAGTAACAACACAGGAAACAAGTTTTGCATAAAAATCACCACCAAATTTAATTTATGTGGCTACATCAGACAAATCACCCGGAACTTTTCAAATTGAAAACGCAGCGAGATCATGCAAGACGCAGTATGGAGTATCGTCGTTCACTTTCTTTTCCACTTTGGCAAATCAATTAAAGCGGGGTTGGCGAATCAAAACGAAGAACACCCACAAATGAAAACCTATCCAACGACAGAAGAACCAAGACCTGGGTTCCCTTTAACGTCCGACGATCATCGCACCGGCTCTAAAGTACCCCAAAATATCAACATTGTGGATGACGTAAATGTTTTATTGCACTGCGTAAATATTCATAATTCAAATTGTAATGCCGATACAGAATCTATAACCTTAAGATATATAAAAATATATAATCTCCTTAGAATTAAGATATAGAATATAAGTATGTGAAATGCTGAAACTTGCGGTTTCAACATTTCTCTTTAAGGGGGAGGTGTTACGTCCACTATTACGCCCACCTCCGTCATCTTTACGCATTGTCTTATGCATCGCCTGAACCATTTAGATTGATGCGTGTGGTAATCCCCATTCCGAGTAACCACTCCCCGTGACGTATGAAGCGAACGTCGCTATGTCCGCCTCCGCCATTTTTACATATCGTCTTAACCAGTTTTCAGATTGTACGCGTGGGTAATCCCCAGTCGCAGGTCTCCCAGCGGGTATATAAGGATATGTGGATGGCCGAGCGCATTCACTTTTTACTTAGTTATTAATTTGTTCACTTCTCTTTTTGTAATCATTTATAATATATATAGTTGTATTCCGAGAACGAGTGTAATTCTTATTCAAAATATACTTGTTTCATTTAAACCGTGAGTATTCTTTCTTTCCACTTTGCATTGACGTGAATAAATATATTCGGTCGTGATTATTATCGCGAATTCGTGCGTCTACGAAAAGATTTTACTATCATCGCGGTAACCGGACAAACTAGCACAGTTCTCCCCGATGAAGAAAGTCTGGCGGTAATCACCGATCATGCCTGATCCTACCGGCAACGGCATAGTACCCAGACAGTCTAAATCTATATATGTTATATAGCGTATATATGCTATACGTATTTCACAAGAAATTCCTTTGTGCGTGGATATATTTCGGAATTAAAATTCTTGTCGTAATCGTTCGCGTTTAACTAAAAAGATTCGTAATTCACATATACGACGCGTTTATGGTGTTTGCTCGTCAGGATGTAATAACAATAACCAACAGCTTCAACCTCGCACGATCGACTACATGGAGGTTGCTCTGGCACTCAGTACAGCGACTCATACGGGACTTGGAATAAGGTAGTCGTGAAAGCTATCGTAAAATCGCCCTTAAAGATTACGAGGTCCCGATAGAATGCACGACGTTGCAACTAATACTCCCTTCGGGTCAACGTTGTGATACCAGGCGCGGAGGAATATTTTCGGGTACGGATACAACTTGAGGATATGCATTGCCTTGCGGCCAACTTTGGAACTACAAAAAAGTGGCGGTGAGTTCAAAGATAGAGGAGCGCTTAGCTGAGATTCGTAGGCGGAGGTAGACATAACAACTTACCGCTGCATAACATGCATGACTGAACTTTACATACTTTTTCATAATTAGTCAGAACTAACATCAAGGCGAACATTGATATCCTTGAGCATAATTATCATTCTTGATCATAGCTGACATTATAGGCCATATTAGTCCATATTTATCCATATTTGTCTTTGGGTATCAAGGATAATTAAACCTGACACACTTCTCCAAGGTTGGTCAGATCTCGTAATAATGGGGCAAGCATGGCATAATTAATCATACTCGACCATAACTGGATGTATTGGACTATTATAGGCCTTTTTAGACCACTTTTGCTCTTACATGGCATAGTATAACCATATTATATAACCTTAAATGGCCACTTTTGTCCTTATATGGTATGCATGGCTTTAAATGGCCAAATCTAGCCTTAAATGGCCAAACCATTACGAAGTTGGTCTGAACTGGCAATCCTTAACTTGGGTTAACTTGGCCATAATTAGTCATAATTGGACATTCTGGACCTTTATAGATCATAATTAGACTTGATATACTTGAATAAAGTTGGCCAAAACTGATAAGACTGGGGCAAGCAAGGCCATATACTTAACTTCAATTCTTAACCATAGCTAGTAATAGTGGACCATTAAGTGTTATATTAGGCTATTTCTCTCTATACCTGGCATAATATGCTATTCATTGCTAATCTGACATATATTGATAAAGTCAGAACTAATACAGGGGCAAACTTGGCAATAATTGTCATAATTTATAATAAATTACTATGACTGAACATACCGGATCTTTATAGGCTATATTAGAACATATTTGTTCATATGGTTATATTAGGCCACATTGGGCACAGTGCCATTCATAATTAAACCTGACACATGAGAACTGGTAATATTGGCGGGTAAAGATTGGCGCAAACTTGGCCATAATTGATCATACTTGGCCATAACTAAACATACTGGTATGGTTTAAGCCTTATTAGGCCACACTTGTCCATATTTGGCATAGTGGGCCAAAACATGACAAAACTTATTGAGCTATATTAAAGTTGATCAGAATTGGTAACACTGCGGCAAACTTGGCCATACTTGATATTTTTAAATGATCATCCTTGACCATAATTGGCCACACTGGACCATTAGAGGCCATATTAGGCCATGTTTGTCCATACTTGACAAGTGTGACATGCAAAACCAAACCTGATATATATTGGCCAACTTGACATACTTTACCAATACATACTTTACCTACTTTACCCTTTATTATCCTTGTGATTAACTATAATTGATCCAAGAAATTAAATTCCTTACTATATTCCGTTTTCGAATACAATTACTTTTTAGGTTTATTTATTATTTTCAGCATTTTTTGCTTTTATTGACAGCTTCTTTCGTTATAAAATCATTGCTTTAATTATGTAGTGTAAAATACAAATGTAAAAGTAATTGCTGAAACAATTAGTTTCAAGTTCTTTATGTAACATTTAAGTATAAAGGTAGAAGTGTAATAAGACAGTTTCCGGTTGCATCGCTCGCTACTTCGTATAGTCGCATGACTCCTCGCTTGAGATTCCCTTCAATCCAATTTGCATTGCGCGAAATCTTTCACGAAGTCTCGCCAAAATACTAGTCTTTCCCGCGAAGAGGGAACGGATTGACGGGGAAAGAGAAAGAAAGAGAGCGCGGTCTCCACAAAAGGAGCGACAAGTATAAAAATAGAAATATAATATTATAAGACAGATATAAAGTTGTCAAAGTGGGAATGAGATTGAATTATTGCCAAGATGTTTTGTTGGAAAACTTCATGTATCACTCTTTTCGGAAAATAAATTTGTTCTTTATTATTTATAATTAATCTTAATTAATTTATCTTTATTATTTATAATTATTATTTCTATTTTACATAAATTAATGCATTCCACAAATGTATTCTACAATAATTTTAAATCTGTATCCTTAACTGCTAGTACTAAATTTTTTGTCTGCATTATAATCTTTATATATTATATATAAAAGAGCGCTAATTGCTAACAACAATATTAAAAAATTCAAATATGCAATAGTTAGTGAATAGATTGTGACTTTGTTTATTAGAATTTTTTGTCTTTCATGGATTTCAATCTTTCTTTACTAGTAAAAAATGTACTTGCTTACTTATTATATTGAAATCTTTCTTCGTTCTGAATAAAATTTCTTTCTTTTCTATTTATTTTTATAAAATCACGTTAATAATAATGCTATGGTTATATGATCGATTTTAACAACTTTCATTTTGAATTGTATAAATTTGACAAATTTTCAATGTAGAGCGTAATTTTGATTTCGTGATTATTTCTAAATTAAGTTAGATTTCGAAATTTCAAACTGTCATAACTTTTTTAGAAACATTTAACAAATAAGAATTGATATAAAACTGATTTATTTTTTTTTATCAAGATGAGTTCAAGAGTTATCAAGATGATTGATATTATGATCTTTGAAAAAAAATGAATTTCAATTGGAATAATGTAAAAATAATAGAACAAAAAAAGAATAAGAGGATAGAAGAAGAGAATGGAAGGAAGATATCAGGTATACATGTATAATGAATTATTTGAATTTCTCATGTTTGGAAAATTCCTCATTTATATTTTTATAAAGTACCTTGATGTCTTCTTATATATAATATTGCATGTAGTATATAAGCTTTTATTTGATATTTTTTTCATAAAAGTATAACTATTTCATAGATAATAACGATTTTAAGCATCTGCTCAAAATCTGATGCAGGTTATTTGCTATTTAATTTGATAGAATAACATACGACGCATTAATTCGTATTACTTGTTGTTGATTATTACAATGTTTTATATGTGATACGCAGCGTTGTAATTTATTAGTACATATAATTCACAAATTCATAACAATGTTCAATATATTCAATTTGATTACATTTTTTAATGGAAATTTGATCCAAGTAATTTATATTAAGATAGCAAACAATTAATCGCAATTGCGTATATCACTGCTTCAGCTTATCCGGATTAATTTAATAGTTTAATAGTCCCTAGTAATATTTGTTGCAAAGAATAGATTTCCGATCATTCACAATCAATGTATTTTATGCTTCACATATTCCATTAAAAAGAGGTGATGTAAACAACTTAACGAAAGCATATTATTGTTATAGCCGTGACATTATGTGAATGTCTCTACACGTGTCTCTGATATCATCCGCTTGTTATAATGTAATACTAAATTACTTGTAATATGTATCAAGTATTGCAACGCGTGGTGATATTCGAAAATACAGCCATACAAATCATCCTGTATATCCTATAGGAATTTCAAAAAAGTATCTAACAAATTTTGAAATAACTAAACGCAATCACATTGCATAACCAAAGATTCTTAGCGCGATAATTTTCTCACAAGTAATCGCTTGTCCAAATGCGTCAATGATGCAATAGCCATTCACTAAAGTATGCTTCTCGCTATGAAATTTCTTGTAACGTCTTTTTCGAAAACCTTCTTTCTTTGTGTAATCAACTTCTAGTTTAAGTGTAATGTTTTCTCAAATTATATTGCATATTCCAAATGTAAATGTAATTTTTCTTTAAATATATTTCGTTTAATTTCAAAATCGAGTATTACATTTTCCCTTCGCGATTTCATTCACACATGTGCTTCGACGCGGATATATATATAATCACACGCGTCTAAATCTCACGAACGCATTGTAATATTTATTGCGTCGATTTCATTCGACATTACAAAGATACGAGTTAATACTGTGATCGGTCTTAACTTATAATCGGTCTACTTAACCAATAGAGGCGAATATCTCTACGTGCTCTCGTCGTGATTGTAATTGCATAGTAAGGTATATAATGCAAATGTATGAAATGTGAATTGTATGATTGCGATTATCTAAAATCTCCATCAGATTCTAATTAGAGAAATAATTTCTCTTCTCAGGTCCAGCGAAGATTCGCTGCGGCGGATTCACGAAGTCGAAAAATGCTCATGGAGCCGAGCATGATCGGCGGTAAGTTTTTTTATCTCTTCATAATTAAGAAGAATCATATCTAATTGACATAACTGTTGTATATTAAAACAACGGCGAGCAATTAATATGGTGATATATGCATTTTTATTTGTTGAGAACACTTTGCGCTTTGTATGCTAGTCATACGAAATCATGCAGTTAATTTTCAACAAGAATCGTACATAATAAAAGCAGAAATTGAGACATTAGATCCTGCGCTACTGTAAGATGTCTTTGAAATTCCAAAATATCAACAATCCCCAGCGCGAAATCACTTTCGTGATCACTCTCATGTCGATGCGATAACATCGACGCAAGTAATAGCTTACATAACACTAATTGATGTTGCTAATTGAATATTTTACAACAAATTGCACATTTTAAATATTACTAGATAGTAATGCGCATTCGAGCGGATGCAAATCGTCAATACATAGTTTTATTTCAGATTTGTGGGAGTTTGAATATATACATTCGCGATGAATAATTGGATCATGAATAATTGGATAGTTTAAATTATATTAGCTATACTTATTTGATCAGAATTATATAACTTGACATAATAAAAATATGAATATATGAATGACCATAAATTTATTGTAAATTAATGTCAATTAAATTTGTTAAGAAATCACAAACATAGCGAAGCTAAATTTGTAAATATATTCATAATTAGATATTCCTTCAAGTATTTGTATACATTTGTATACATTATATGTATACATTGTATACATTTGTATACATTTGTATACATTATTTGTATACATTGTATACATTATATACATTTATAATAAAGTGATAGGAGGTAACTAATCAAAGTGATAGAAGGAATAATACTCCATTTTTTATATTTCTAATACCGGATTGTTAATGCGCCTTCAATGTTTCTCCTGCAACATCGTTTGTATATTTATTTATTGCCGGTCCGAGAGAGTGTTCAGTAAAGATGAGAATCGTTAGAACACAAAACAACCTCCTTTAATCGTCAAACAACTTAACAGTTACAATATCTCGCTCTAATTAAGTAACAAATGTGCGACCGTTGCGTATGGCTTCTCGCAAGACACTGAAAACACAGTTTTCTCGCCGCTTGGTAACTGCCGAGTGATAATAACTTTCCTCTGTTTCGGCAACTATAGTAACGATCAATCCATTGGCTTTGTGATTCATATTCGATATAAGCTTGTTTGCATCAAGAATATTCCAAAACCAAAGACAACACATATGAAATCCTTAATACGAGTTGATTAACGCGCGATAAAAACGTGATCGATTTAATCCGCGCAGCTTACACGTTTAATAAAATAATAAAATTTTAGTGAACAATTTTTGCGAGTATCGTTGATTAAACTAATATTCCATTCTTTCTTTTTTCAAATTCGGCTCTTGATAAGAAATTTGAAAACATAGCAATCTGCTCTTAATGCACATAAATCGAAAAGCTTTTCTTAATATTTTGCTCACTTCTTATACAATAATTCAGTATAGCCACGAGCTCTTATGCGACAAACGTTTATTCTTAATATCAATTTTATCGCATTTCATTAATTTTTGTTACGCATATCTCATATCTCAATGATCCACACTTCCGACGAATGTTATAATGCTAAGTTTTGCGACTCGCGTTCTTCACAGCTTTAGATCTAGGGGGGATGGGGATAGTCATTCTGAAATCTTCGAGGATGGGATCTTCGATCCCTTTTCTCTCGTAACATCTAGCTGCCGTATGAGTTTCACAAGTGAATGACGTGTGTATAGCGTTTAGGTGTCGATTTTGGTCCGATTAATCTCGGACGAGTAATCATGATTCATTTCCATTTATAAGTGCTTGCATTACTGACGGTGATGAATTTCTTCAGCTCATCGCGTTTGTCGTATGATTCATTCAAAGTGTCTCGTATATGATTCGTAGACTAAAGAGATTGAATCGATGTTAAACGCGGTTTTTGCTCGGGATGAGAGGTTGGCAAACCTCATTTGATCTTATGTTGATTAAGCTCATATCTAATTTAGTTCTATAAACTTCTGAGATAACCGCGCCCCGCTGATATGGCAAGTGCATCGCCGATTAAATGAGATTATTTTATTTTTGATTGCAAGATTAAAGTAATATTAGTAATATTAGTAATATCATGATTTACTCGCAAAAATTAAGCGATAGCGACATCGTGTATGTTGCGTCGCGAGTACTCATTCTGCTGATCCGCATTATCGTCCGCATAATCATTCTGTTTGCTGATCCGCACGATTGGCTCGCCTGATGGTTCCATCTGTTGATCTACGTGATCAGATCGCGCGCGATCGTTGCATTGCGTTGATCTGCAACGCTTAACGCTTCGCGAAAGCCATCGTATCGGTAGTGCCGTAATTCTTCGCGCGTATTAGAATCATATTGGGAATGCCGTATCTTCGCGAGTGCCATCAAGAATTGAGAAATAGAAGAGCTTCAGGAAAACCATCGAGCAACATCGGAGTAATCCTGAGGACCAATCAGCAAATCCTGAATTGCAGCTCGGTGAGTGATGAATTAGAACATTTAAGGTATCTGTTTCTCTCAATCTTTTGCGACTCGGATTATTCTTGAAATTTTGTTCGAAAATTTCCAAAGCAATTATTATATTACTTTCGAACTGAATAAAAGTATTCAGTATCATATATTTTAATATTTCATCTAATGCAAAACACATGTATACATATTTACATAGCATTGTTTACGATAATTTATTTTTATTCATAATATTAATAAGTTAAGTATATTTTATCACACTAGTTTGTACATTATACATTAACATGTATATTAATTAATTGATAAAGAATATGATATCGAGTGAGATTCGATATAGAGGCGCAAAAGATTGAATTCCAGTGCGATTTATTTTGCGTTATTAAGTAGATGGTTTTATTTATAGATTTGTGTGCACAGTAATGTAAATTATAATCTCATTTACAATTTCATTCTTCAAGATCTTCCCGTATGAAATTCATTTGTACTAATTTATACTACTTTTATTATTATAAAGTAAAGAACGTAAAGATTTTAAACGTTTCTTTGATCTAATCGGAAATTATATCTTTAAAAAATAGTATCTTCAAAAATATATGATATTAATGTTTAAGATTGATATATTCACTAAAATATATTATACGAAACTTGAAGACCATATTGACCATTTGAAGACCATATCCTTAAAATGTTATATTTTTTAAATCTTAATATTGTTTATAATGTATATATAAGATAATAACTTATGTCATTATATAATAACTGATGTCACTGTTTCACTTAACAAACCGGTTTTCTTCGGCAGTATAATTATGTATAATTAATTATACATGTTAATTGTCTAGCAATAATAGCACTTTGCCAAAGAATGGCGTGATATTCGCGAATATTTATTATATACATATCAGCGCATAATTTTCCATTTTCCATATGTTCGCGATTCGATTAAGAATACGCGGACTAAAAATCAGGATATTACAAAATTTAATTAAAAAGTATCGAAGAAATTATTTCGTCAAAATATGACGAAGTTCGAACTCGAAAATATCGTAATTGTTTTGTATCATAATTACTTAAGTTTCTCGTAAGCTAATGAATCTTGCAGTTAATTATTTTCTTGAAATTGTCACATTGTTAGAGATTGCCTTCGATAGAAATTCGCTCCAACACTRTTTAGATATTTATTTTATTCGCCGATTCAAGGATAGCATGAGTAAAGAACAGAGTCGTAGAATATAAAACAATCCTTTTTAATTGGCAAACGAATTAACAGCTATAAATATGTCGATGCTTACTCTGTACAAGTGACCGTTGCCTCGGATATCTCGCAAGATACTCAGACACTCGTTACTTCTCTGCAGACCAAGTAAACTAAGTACCCGTTTCTTAGCGCACTACAAAAACAAACGATAACAACATTCCTGGGCACGATTCTTCGGCTAATATTTATATTTACGTGCTCGTACTCAGGAGTCCTCTGCTTCGAGAACGTTTGGGAATCTTACGGGAAAACAATCGTCTTCTTTTTTTACTCCATTTGTACTTCAGTCTCGCTACCAGTGGCTTTTGCGAGGCGTTGTCGGATCTTTTGTGTTTCTCTATCCAGGTTTGTCATGCACGTTGTTGTTGTTCTGGATTGTGGAGTTGGCGTTTGCCTTGCAGGAAAACCCCTGCCGCTGGTTTCCCAGAAAGGTTGCTGTGTTGTATAACAGTCCTTCAACATCTAAGATATCCGGTGTAGGCATCCTAGCGCTCGCGCTTTCCTGCCGGTCGACCGGCCGTCCAACCCGAGCGCCTTTGGGTAGTGTTGGATTTCAACCAACTAAAAACTTGCTTTTCGTCATGCGAATCAGTTGCCCGCGTTTCTGGTTTTGGACTGATATTCTTCGTCCTTTAGTCTCTTTTCCATCTCCTTCACGAGAAGTTGGAATTTTTTGCGTTTGTCTTCGTCTTGTAGTATTTTTGTTAAGTTTGGTTCTGTATCGTGCAGTTGTTTTAGTTCACTCTTCGTGAAGCGTGCATGATTCCCATAGATGCTTGGTTGTTTGTGTGCTTCAACACGAACATTTATCGCTTTCTTTCAAGTTCATCTGTGCTAGCTTCGCTGCGAATGGTCCATGTCCTGTCAGGAAGTGGACCATTTCAGGCGTTGGGTCGTGGTCCACCTCTTTTCTGCTGCGAAGGTCTGGATATATTTCGTGTGTCCATTGGCCTTTTTCTGTCTCGAGTCTGTTACTCCATGTGTCATTTAGGAAATCTTCCAGTTTTCTTCCCTGTAATATCTCGTCGACCCTTGATCAGGTTCTGTGTCTTGCTGTATTTTCATCGCCTTTATTGCGATTTGCAAGTCTAGTGGTGGCGTATCGGTGACTATCTGTAAGCTCTCCACTGGTGTTGTTTTGTACGCTCTGTACATCCTCCGGAGAACTGTTCCCTGGACAGTTAGAGCCTTTCTCCGATTTCGGACTTTCTTGTATTCATCTGCGAATATTTGGATACGTTGCTATGCTTAGAAAAATAGCGTTGTAGTATACTTTGAACTTTCTTGGATGGATGTTGTATTTTTTATTTCCTAGTGTTAGGATCTTGTTGAGTTGTGCCCTCGCTTTCTCCAAGGACACGTTGATTTGGAGAAGTTGAGTTTTTGATCCAAAATGACGCCTAGATATCTTGTGTCTTCTTTTACTGGAAGGGTGGTTGTTCCCAGCTTTATGATTGGCTTTCGTTTTAGTGTCTTTCCAAATACTACTGCTAGTGTCTTGGTAGGCGATATCGTCATCTTGTATCTTTAGCACCAGTCGTGGATTCTTTTTACTGCTATGTTTGCTTTGATCTCTAGTTCTCTGCGACTGTTCCCGCTTATTAGTATGCACAAGTCATCGGCGTACGCTGCAAAATCTGTTATACTTTCTTCGTTGTCGAGGAGGCCCAGCAGGTTGTCTAAGTACGTGTTCCACAATATGGGTCCCAGTATGGAGCCCTGCGGACATCCACGGTTGATCTTTTTCTTTACAATGCTTTCTAGTGTCCTTATTTGTACCTCTCTGTCCTCGAAATAGGATCTAAGCAGATTGTAAACGTGAGGGGGTATTTGGAGGTCCCTTAGGAGGGAGAAGAGTCTTGGCCAAGACATGCGGWCGAAGGMACCGGAGAARTCGACGAACAGGCCCAGTACATAAGTTGTATCCCTAGTTTTTATTTTATCTACTATRTGGCTTATTGCATCCACCRTGGATTTCCCCCTCTTRTAGCCGTATTGTTTTGRRTRAGGTTTTCGTTGTTGCTCTAAGTAGGAATGCAGGCGTGCGTGTATTGCTTTCTCTATTATTTTTCCCTGGATGTTTAGTAGACATATGGGTCGATACGACTTTGCATCTTGTGGATCTTTGTYTCCAYCTTTGTATATAAGGGACAGCTCTGCTTTCTTGTGCTGTGCAGGAAAGTATCCCTTCCTGAAACAATCATTTATTATTTGGGTCAGGAACGGTGCCGTTATATCAGCAGTCTTTTGATATATTTCGGCTTTGATCCCGTCTGGACCCGGTGCTTTGTTTGGTTTTAGCGCATGGATGTATTCCCTTATTTCACTCACCTCCACGATATCCTCTTCTTCTGTGCACAGTTTGCCGATTTCTAATACTTCGTCGTCTTTTAGGAATAGGCATTTTATCATCTSGTTCGCAGTTTCTTTCCAGCCTGTAGTCATGAATCCATCTGCCTTCTTGATGGTGGACATGATGTTTCCGGTTTTTAGTTTGTTCGCCACTATCCTGTACGTGGTGGACCATGGGTCTCTGTTCATGTTGTCCTCAACATATTTTTTCCAGGTGTTTTCTTTGGCGGTCCGTATTGCTGCCTTGTACTTTCAAAGGCGGTCTCTGAAGGCGTTTTGTGCCCTCTCCCTTGCTTCTGAGTCGAGTGTTTTCTTTAATCTTCTTCTGTACAGATTTGTTTGTCTTCTCATTTTTGTGAGATCGGAAGTCCACCACGTTATCTCTCGCCATCCATTTATATACGTTTTCGGAATTGTCTTGTTACAGGCCCTAGTTATCCAATTCGTGAATTCCGTCGTAGCTTCTTTCGGATTGCTTGATAGACTTGATGGTTCTGTTCTAGTTAGTTCCTCCCGTAGTTTTTCCCAATCTGCTTTCCCTATATTGTATGATGCTCGTTTCAGCTTCGCTTGTCGCCTGTCACTGCTTACATCGAGGTCGAGTTCTATGATGTTATGATCACTGCTGATCTCATTTGGCACCACTTTCCAGCTTATCTTTCTGTCTTGGAGTGTTCCTTTTAGTGCTGTGATGTCGACGTTGGACTCGTTGTCTGTGTACCCCCTATACGTCGACGGTTGTCCGGGCTCGTTTGCTACTTGGAGTCCGARATTCCACAGTGTYTCCTCKACGATTTCTCCCTTCTGGTCCGTGACTGAGGAAAACCACAAGCTCGACTTCGCGTTTACGTCTGCGCAGTATACTACGTTGCGTTGCTGCATTAGCAGGTGCATGTTGCTTAATTTAGTCATATGATCCTCTATTGGATCGCTAAATTGGCAGTATTGATTGATGACGTAGAAACTTTTCCCGTTTAGCTGGACTTCGACCGTGACTAGATGTGTGTCAGTTCCTTGACTCATTTTCGTTACCACCAGGTTTCTGTTAAAAATTATGATTGCGGCYATTGARTCWTTGTTGTGGAAGATGCTRGTRYWTGCTGTTRGCACGCTTACTAGTTTGCCATACYTTATTGCAGGTTCCTGGATACATGCTATGTCTACTTTGCGTCTGTTGCAGTATTCCTTGAGTTCTGTCATTGCCGTTTGACTTCTTCCTGCATTGATTTGGACTACTCTGAGATAGCGTGCTACTTCTCTAGTCGCCGTGGTCGGTGTTTTCTTGTTGTCTTTGAAAAAGAGTCCTGTATGATGGGCAGTCCTTTCGTTTGGCGTAGCATTTCAGCTTCCTGTTGCTGCACGGTATGCAGACCTGATTTTTTGACTTGCAATCAGACTTTTTGTGGTCGGTTGCACCGCACCTTCCACAGCGCTCTTCAGCGGAGCAGTGTTTAGCTACGTGCCCTAGGTCGTGGTATTTCAGGCATCTTGCCACTTGTAGGAAGTCCCTCACCTTGAGTGATGAGAATCCCATGTATAACCGATTTCCTTGTTGTAGTACGTATTTCCATACCTTTGGGGCCATCTGTATGATCCAGTGAACTGTTGGTTTTTTCCTGGGTCCGGTCTTGAATCTCGGGATTATGTCCTCTTCTCCTACAGGATATTCGTGTAAGTTTTGTTGTATGATGTTCTCTTTTAGCTCGCTTGCTATTAGCGAGCTATCCACATCATACAATATCATAAGAGGGTTCCTCTTTTTTGGTTCCTCTATTTTCAGTGAGACAAGTTTCGGATGTTCCTTGAACTTTTGCAGATCATCTTGTGTGTCAAACTCCATTACTACTGAGTTTGTCTTCGTCTGCCTGATTCCTTTTATTTTTATTTTATCTGTCCTTGGATTCACCTTATTCATCAATTCTTCCTTTACATCCCTAGATGACTTCTCCTTGTTGCTGCTTTGTACAAAGAGGACATGTTTTKTCGGTCCGTTGCATGTGCGTTGTGTGCGCTGCGCTTGCGGGGGGCTTCTCGCTACGCTAGCGTACGTTGGAGTACTTCTGATGTCTTTCTTTAGCACTAGCAAGGCGCTCTGCAGCCCCTCGCTCTTGCCTTGTTCTTTAGTTAAATTGTTTTTTATTTCTGATATCTCTGTTTATACCTGTAAGATTGTTTGGAGTGCATCTTCCATACTTCGGTTTACTACTGTTCTTGTGGCCTTTGCGGCCCTTGCGTCCTCGGCTACGGTTTGTTGTGCCACCTTTAACCACCTGGAGATATTATTGAGGTGTTCTTCTACGGAAAGAGACATCCGACTTGTGTCGGCTGGCGCGGTGCATTCTTCCTCTTCTTCCTTCTCCCCTCTTCCTCTCCTCTGCTCTCTCCTCTCCATACTCACCGGGGAAGTACTGGATTTCYTCGGTAGAGYTCTGGCGTTTGTTAAGAGGTTAGGTTTTGYAACGTATCTTTTCTCGTCTGTGCTACTCAATTCCTCCTTTGGATTGATATGCCTGACATCACCGCGACTTCGCGAGACCGCTCCGTCACCCTCAACAGACCGGTGACTCAGCAAAACCTTCCAAAAATCAATTAAGCGAGCCTATTACTAGCGGCGTAGATTCTCGTTGTGTAACACGTGCGATCACAGCGCCAACTCCAGAACAATCGTCTCTCCGAATCCGCGATATAGTCTCGAGAAGGTTCGAGAGCCCCACAAGACAACAATCGTCGGTCCGAATCCGTAACATACCGTCCGCCTCGTATCCGAGAGGGAGACGAAATCATGATACGCTTAACATGATGGATTGATTCGCAATACATAATTACAATAAAACATGATTCGAACAAAGAAATGAATCGCTACAATATAAAGGTAAAGAAAATAAAACAAGAAAAAAAAAGAACGATCGCCGGCTATAGTCAGATAGGGCCTAATCGGAGACCCCTCTGCGCTACGGAGCCTTGCTCTCCAGTGCATCGTTACCGATCGTTGCTGGTAGCTTACAGATCTGGGTTATAGGTCGTTTATATTGCGTCTTTGCAGTGCGCACAGTCACACGGATGTGTCCATCAGCTCCGGAATGCACCTGCACTATCCGTGCTAACTCCCAGTGCAATGCGAGAAGCTGAGGACTTCTCACTATGACCAAATCGCCGACCTCAAGATCCGGATGCTGCTTGGACCACTTACTCCGAACTTGCAAAGTAGTCTTTTGACCAAGAGCGCCAAATCTGCTCCTGTAGGGCTTGCACGAGCTTCCATCGGGACAAATCCGATTCGCATTGATCTCCAGGACGGAATCTTCGGGTGCAGCAACAAGCGGCCGGCCAATCAAAAAATGACCCGGCGTTAAAGCGGACAAGTTAAAGCCGACATCGTCGGTAAGGGGCACGATGGGTCGTGAATTCAAACAGGCCTCGATCTGACAGAGCAGCGTGGCAAATTCGGCCTTGGAGAGCGTGCGCAAACCGATGATTCGTCGCAAATGAAATTTAAGACTCTTGACTCCGGCTTCCCAGAGTCCCCCAAAATGGGGCGCTGCCGGAGGAATAAAATGCCACTGCACGCCGTCATTCGTCAAGCCTGTAAGGCCGAATCCGTCCTCAGTGCCTGAAAGCTGGTCTGGAGTTCACGATCGGCACCATGGAAGTTCGGGCCATTATCGCTGTACATATGAGCCGGCAAACCACATCGGCTCACAAACCTACGGAAGGCTGCCAGGAATCCAGCAGTGGTGTAGTCTTCCACGATTTCTAAATGTATCGCCTTAGTAGCAATACGAATAATGCAATGTAATGTTTTCTCGCTCTTTGGCCCCGCCCCGCAAACGGTAGGTGCCAAACAGCCCGACGTGATCGACGCCGGTGTGAGAAAACGGAGAGGAGGGACTCACGCGCTGTCTCGGCAGATTGCCCATTAGTTGCGTCGGGAGTGTGGCAGCTTGAACGTAGGCAACCACGTCCTTTCCCACAGCAGAGGAGGGGCTCGCGACTGATCACGGTTCCGGATTGCCGGCACCGGATTCCCGATTTCCTATACTCCGAGTGGTCCGGCCTTCCTCCGGATGCAAGAGAGTGTGATGTGAGCGCCGACACGCGCACATCGCGATTTACTTGAACATTTCTGCGTGAAGTGATTCAATCGTAGGCAGTTAAAGCAGGCTCGCTTTTCTTGAACAAGCGCACGGCGTTGCTCGACCGTTAACGACCGAAACTTCTCACACTTTGCTAAGCCATGCGAGCCGTTATTGATACAATTGATACAGTTTTGAACCGACACATTATAAACAACGGAACGACCCCTTTTTTGCGAGTTATTGACAACAGTAGGAGCTACACCCATAGAAGCTGGAAGCGAGTGAATRCGGCGATTCAGAAACGCGCCCAGCTCTTTATACGAAGGACTCTCCCTGGAGTCGCCTAGGTACTCACTCCATTTCGCCTCCGTTTGAGGGCCAAATTTCTCAGACATGATAGTTACTAAGAGGGGGTCCCAATTGCTAATTTGGAATCCCAGATTCGTCACGTTTATGAGCGCGACGCGCACGGTGTCCTTTAGCTTCTTCAGCTCGACGACAGTTTCGAGCTTTCCGTCTGGAAAGCGGGTGATCGTTCGGAGGTGCGAACGGATTAGCTCTCTTTTATTGTCGTATTCCTTCAACAACGCCTCTCACGCGTCGTCATAATTCTCGAGGAAGACGTCAAATCCATCAAGTGTCGCCGCGGCGGCTCCAGTAGCAGATATTATCGAGATCAGATAATGGAATTTGGCAATGTTGGTCAACGCCTTATTCGAGTGGCTCAAAGAGTGGAAAAGATGACGGAACCTGGGCCACTCAGAGAACTCACCCCAGAATGGCGGAATTGGAATATGCTGCAGCGTTACCGCAGATGATTGCGGTTCATCGTCGACCATAGGGTCGGTTGTTACCTGCAGGACTTTCCGGTGCTACAAAACTAGTTATGGCTTCCTGCAGATAGTTCGCAGCTTCGGTATAAGCGTCCTCGGCGGCTAGGAATTCATCTTGGAGGAAGTAGGGCAGCTTCTTCCGGTCTTCCGCCTTTGTCGCGCGGCTGATCTTAGCGTGTAAGTCTAGAATCTTCTCCCAATACTTCTGTAAATCAGCTAGGCGTGTTCTCGTTTTTGTAAGCGTGATGTTAGCCTTCGGGAGCTTCTTGAAGTTAATAATGATGCGCTTGAGCGTGGTAATTATAATGCCTTGCTTCTCAAGAAAGTCCTGAAGATCGTCAGCCATGATTACCCTAAGACTCTTAGAATTGTCCTAGAACTGGACAGTAACCCGCTGAATCCCAAAGATTAGCGAACCCGTGTATTCTGTGGTGCGTATGCAGCACAGCTACAAAACGTCGATACAGTTCGACGTTGAGTTCTTCCTCGTTAACTCGGTACCAATCTCCAACAGGCTCCGGACTCCGCTTTTTCCAGGAGCGTGTATCGTGTCACGTGTCACTCACGTGAGCGCCGAGTTTTAGAAAGAAAGCGATATCGACACGAGCTTGGCCTCTGATCGAGCTCATAATGATCCTTACAACGAACACTTGATGCCCGCCGCACCAGAGAAGATCAATTTATACCCAACTGTCCGTTTCACCAACAATGCACTGATACGCTCGAATATCAACTATCCGCGAATCCGGCTCGAAGAGCCAAAAACAATGTTAATGCGCTTTCGATAGAAATTCTCCAATACTGTTTAGATATTTATTTTATTCGCCGATTCAAGGATAGCACGATGAGTAAAGACTAGAGTCGTAGAATATACAACAATCCTTTTTAATTGGCAAACGAATTAACAGTTATAAAGATGTCGATGCTTACTCTGTATAAGCGACCGTTGCCTCGGATATCTCGCGAGACACTGTCACTCGTTACTTCTCTGCGGACCAAGTAAACTAGGGACCCGTTTCTTACCGCACTACAAAAAGCGAACGATAACAACATTCCTGGGCACGAGTCTTTGGCTAATATTTATATTTACGTGCCAGGCGTCTTCTGCCTCGAGAACGTTCGAGAGCGCCACAAGACAACAATCGTCGGTCCGAATCCGTAACAACATCGCGATTACATTTCATTTATTTGCCTACAACTACATTCGTTGCGCTTTCCTTATTTCCTATTTATAAAATTTCGTATCTATGAAAGTACGTTCCACAAGAAAATTTGCTATTAAATTAAATCCGTTCAGACATAAAGATATCGCGACTTAATCGTAATTGCGTACATATTGGCAGAACAGATGCCACAAAAATGTTGCGGAGCAGATTCCACAAAAATGTCGCAAAGCAGATTTCGCAAAAATATTGCAGAGCTTGTTCACAAACTATTGCGAAAATGAATTTCGTCGATATTATATCATGAAGGATTAAGCATAGGAGATGCATTAATCACGCATTTTGATTTGATTATCGTGTTCGCATTTGCGTCAATCAATCTCGCGATTATCGATTTTTCCTTGCTTCCAAACCGAATAGACAAATGTTGATCGACGCGGTGAGAGTCAATGTGCATGCTACGCGACTTATCATGTATAAATTGAGATGTCAGATGTTTCGGTTTTATTTTGGATTCTCTGAATATTCATATAGTGATTATGACAGCAATAAAAATATTATCGTAATTTCGTTAATGAAACTTATCGCATCGCGAATAATGTAGCGTGTAAATACAGTATGTAAGTGCAGCATATGAAAAACCCAAGAGGAAAAAAAAAAGAGGATCGATGGAGGAAATTACCTGCGATCGCGTATCAATGAGTTTTGAACTTTCATTTTGATTTAACTCTTATATTAACTTGTAGCTTGTAGAGTGAAGTAATGCATGACTTGTAAATCGCATTGGATTAGGAAGTATTTAATTATATTAATTTATGGAGAAAAATAATATGCATCATTAGATTTAATTATGGTTTCCATTAATATGTTTGTACATTTTTTGTTTGTTAATATTTTGTTTATTGTATATCTATGTTTATCATATGTCTATTATATATCTATGTTTATTATATATCTATTTTTATATAAAAATAATAAGATAGTAAATTTTATATTATATAATCGAAGTTTATACATACATCAATGAGTATATACTATGCACGTGATAAGTCGCACATAAATAAATGGAGGCATTTCAGTTAATATACAATGATAATAAGTCTACTATTATATGACTATTATATAACTTATATAAACTTACATAAACTTATATAAAACTTATATAAAATGCTCTTTAAAAGATTGGAATTATATTTTGTTTTTCTATAACTATACGTGAAGTATTATAATTAAATATTACAATTATCAACTAAGTATCATAATTGTAATATATCACCATAATTGTGATATAATTATATATATATAATTATGAATATAATAATATAATGTACGAATAATTATTATTTTCAAGTGCACTCAAATTCACTTATTATTGCAAATACTCTTTTAGCATCAATCATACATTTCTAATATAATATATTTTTATATATGGCATTTCTGAATACTATGTTTATTTATTATTCGAAACGTTTCAAAAGCTTGATTTGTATTTGCTCTTGTACGTTTCGACATCTCTGTATTTATAAATTTAGCTATTTTGATCTTTAATAAAGATTATATTATTAAATTATAGTATAAACGGAACCGATTATCGATGGCGGCATGTATCAAAAACCTTTGTAATCGGAGAAGCCGACGCGTACGTGTGGACAAACGAAAGACAAACGAGAGAAAAACGAGAGACATACGAAAGCAGACGAACGATGAACTGACTACGAACGAGCGGCAGAGGAGTCTTGACCGGCGAAGCTAAAGGATCAATCGGCCTATCAATAAGAGTTGTATCGGTGTGAAATAGAATAAAGAATCCTGTTACTTCTTGTTTTATCAACCAGGCGTCGAAAACCCATTCATTTAATATTTAACATCACACAAGGAATATATAAATCTCATTATATATATATATATATATATATATATATATATATATTCCTACAAAATTAATAAAATTATATTATTTCAGCAATAACCACTGCGTAGGATAGAAACATTTTTGTAACATAAATATCAAATGTCGGATTCTCGGATAAATTCAATAATATCTTAATTAAACAATTGATTGAGATGGCACGATAACTTTTGATCCGAGCATTCGAGTTTTTTCTTTCTGTAAAGAAAGAAAAGCGCTTTATTAGTAAAGCGCTAGTGAATTATACTTGGACGTCTTTATTAGCGCGGATTTAAAGTTTCTGCGTAAATCCTTTTACGCGATGTAATTTAAAACGATGAGGCTCAGCGGATGTTTACGTTGGTCGTCTCGCAATATTCCATCATGAAATATTCGTAACATAAGTACAATTGCTATGTGCTCTTGACACAGTGCAGTTTCAGTATTGATAATGTGCTTTCATGCAGCCGAAGCTTAAATCATCTCATATCGTTATTCCATCAAGATGTGGAAAAATAACTAGCGTATGATCATTACCATCATATCATATTTTGATAAATAGCTAATAGCTATCTTATAATTATATTTTATAATTAGCTGTGCATAATTTCCTTATTATTTAATATTTTTGCCGATTATCGATCTTTTACATCAAATTTACATCAAAATGATAAATCTTTACGTTATAAATCTTACTCAAAACTGATATCTTTTTGTGTATCCGCGTCCGGAGATTCTCTTTCAAACGTCAGGATGTGACATCTCATATATCTTCTTGTGTTCTTTTATCGGATAATAAATATTTCGTCATATCATATTATTTTGTCATATCATATTGCGTGATTGAAATAAAAATGGAGCAACTTTGTCCATTGCGCGGTGCCACTAGTTGAATCGCTGCAAGCCGAATGGCTATATTCGCTGAGAAATACCGAGCAAGGCCGAGCGCGGCCGACGTACGGCATAAGAGTAAAAGGAGGAAGAGAGAGAGAGAGAAGAGAAATGAAAAAGGGAAATAAGTATTGCAACGGGGAATACGAATTTCTTTTTTTGTATTCTCGATCGTGATCCAGTTGTGTTCCGGCAACGCTAAATTCATGCGAAATTCCGCGTTATACGTTAACAGAACCATACGTGATCCATATGGGGCTAATATTATTGCATATATCTTTCTCATTCTCTTTCTCTTCGCTCTTGCGAATTTCGCACGGGCATGTGTTTTATTCCATAACTTCCAGAGTCGCGCGATCACGCAATAAATTTCATGGTTGAAAATCTCGCGTGTATATACATATACACGCGCGTGATGCATTGCGCGTGTATATGTATATACATGCCACATATATGCATACGTATAGATATATACATGCACATATACATCGTGCGTATTTTCGCCCATCATTCTCGACAATCGTCAATGGAGATATGTACCAGATTGGTGACGAACAAGGCGGGATGGCCGGTATGCTCGCGTTTAGATTAACATTCGTTACGTGACTGAATAAGAGCCTATCGCCGATTTGAGCTACACTTTTTAGGCGTTTGGATAATTAATAGGGTACCAGTCTTATGCCGCGTAAGAACGATATTATGTGTTCATCGCATTCTCCACATCGAAATTGGATAATTGCGGATCCGATTCAAATCGGTACCGATATCATCCAATTCGCCATATCGCCGACATAATCAGAGTGCTTAGCATCATAGATATTCGTTGGGCAATTCGCGAATTTCTTAAAGCATCGATCCGATGATTCGTCGAATCGATAATAGCGTCCGGCAATACTAATGCGCTTCGACTTATTTTCGCATGCACGAAAATTACAGGACGATTTTATAGATGTAGGGAATCGTGCCCAACTCATGCGAATAATAATAGGAGTCGTAATGGCTTAATCGATGATCGTGAAAAAACCAGTTTTCCATTATTATTGAGATAACGATTCATTCATTCAGATAATAATCCCGACAAGCGTTAGCGATACGTGAGCGAATAAAACATTGATGGATCATAGATAGCACTTTTTAGATGCATGTACTAGATAAGGATCAATCATGTTAGCTAGATTTATCATTGCACTATAAGAATAGCAACAATGTAATCATTCAACCAATTTGTTGTTTATGAAAATATTTCTCATTCAGCTGTCATTTCTCATAATTACACGAGATCCTTCAAAGCATAAGCAGCGGGGAAATTTATTGCGGTCTCACGAATAACAAATCGCAGAATATTGTATCACAGGGGTATATTTCAACGATGAGAGAGCACCGGCAATTCGTTGCATGTGTTACAATGAACATGCGAGTCGATGAAAGGTCCTGAAAATTGCTGATTGCGAGACATGTGCGAGTATCGTTCCTTCCAGCATTCGTCTCTGAAAAAGATAGAACGCCACTGCGAATGTGGATAGAAATTGAGGGCTGTTGTGAGTAATAACCAAATTAAACGAAAAGAACGGAAAAAAGAAAAATTAAATCTTGTCTCCCGGTAGTCACGATCGTTTGACTCACAAAAATAAAAAATCAATTCGACCGTATGGTAAGACCGGTGCGCCGGCAAACATACGCGTGCATCTGTACGCGCATATAGTTATGTAAAAGTATCATCGCGCCATTATCAAGGATAGTTCTACACTGTGCATCAAGCTAACATGATCGAAGTAAGAGAGAGAAACGATCAGAGATTTTTTTCACGACGAAGAAACATCGTACGCGCGTGTGAGTATAGATGCACATGCTGCTGCGAGTAACATCAGTTTCGCATAAACTTTCCCCCCGGTAAAGAACTTCTTTCGCAAGCTCGCCGAGGCAGGCTTGGCTGATTTTTCTCCGAACGGAAGCGATTAGGATATCTTTCTGGAATAGCATCATCGCGAGAATCCGAAATCGGAGCGAGAACACTGGCGATCGACCGATCGATCAGTGCAATCAATACTCATTCTCGTTATCAAAATGATAGTGGTCTTCTTGTCTTGATTATTCTCCGCAAACAACTTGTCGTTGTATTTAAAGTTACTTAAGTCTTTTTAATACTTACGGACTTAAGTCTTTTTGATACTTACGGAACAATTATTCTTTTTTCTCATAAATCCTCGATAAAGACGACATGAGAGATCGTCAAATAAAACCGTCTCTTCGTTAATTCCGTCTTATGGATTGATAACGAGATGTATAATTAAATTTTGTTAGTAAAATTATGCGAATAGCGAGTGTGATTGTGCATGGATCCGCCGTCTAATTTGAGCCACCCTTTGAAATTTAATTATGGATCGGTCGCTGAAGACGAAGGCAAAGTTACTCGTAAGGTCCCACGATACTCAAACAAATTATACATTGTGATTAATATCATTGAAATATCCTTTAATAGTATAGCAAGAACGATTGTATGGCATTCGTGCGATAAAAGTGCTTGAAATTCTTCGTCCGGAAAGGCAAAATGAAACGAGTTCGGATATTCTGTGAACATTATTTATTCCATAGATCTCCAAATTCCCACAGATGTTCCTACGTCGAGTTCTTTTTCAAATTACTCGTTTGGAACAATGCTTGAGCGTCGCTTACACCTTCGCTGAATCTGCTGCGAAAGAGAAAGAGAGATGAAAATTATAACAGGTCTTAAAATTATCGATCGATTTCCACGAAGCGCTGCGTCACCCTACTTCGACATTTTCGCGCAATCGGCGACAAAAAATGTCATTCGTCCGGAATAAAAATAACCTCTTCCATTCGGAGAATTACCAATCAATCGCGAGAAAGTGGGTTATCTTTCAACCTGACCGTTGGATCAAGTAAAACGGAGCTCGATATAAAATGACGGGGAGAAATGCGGAGCATGTCGCGCGTGTATGTCTTGCTTGCTTAGCGATGTTGTTATACTTGTCTGCTTAAATATTCACGAGATCTCACGAGGAGTTTCGATCTTCGGAAGGTTTCTTCCGCGATTTCGCGGCGCCGAGAGCATTTCACCAAACCTAAAAAAAATAAACATTTGTTTCTGGTGCACAGTTTCTGATATTGTTTCTATTGATCCATGGTCCTGTCCAGCGATGCTGCAGAAATCAGATTGCCGGGCACGGAAAAACTTCAGGAAAGGCAATCCCGTTGTCTCGCTTATCCATGACGGAAACGAGCAGATCATCATCATCGCCGCCGAGAAATAGCGATGGCGTGTCGGAGATTGGATTTTAACAATCCAGATCGTCCACGTCATTCTTGCGGTTGTTTTTAATTTCTGGACTAATATTCGACAGAAGAAACGAATCCTCGATAGTTTTCCGAGGATAATGTCGCAGCTTTCCAATGACGTCGGATGAAACATAAAAAGTCCTTTGATAGTCATTCGATATGATCTAATAATCTTGGTCTCCTGTACTCGTTATCAGTAATCCTTTTGATTTATATTATTCGTTACAATGTTCATTACAAATTCTTCTGACCTATTAGCGCGTTAATTTTGTCCTAAGCGTAAAGGCGTGAGCTTGAAAGATCAAACATAAAATTTCATAGTTTGCGACTTCTCGTTCTCTCCGTAGATGTCGATCGTTAGATGTTATTTAGTTATCGTCTTGCAAGATCGCTGTTATTGTAGAAAGATGACGATGGTATATTCAGTTCAAGAAAGCAAGGAATAAAGAAATGGATTTCGGTATACAATTACAGAATCGTTTTCGTTTTGTCTCCTCTATATAATCTTGTTAATAACGAAATACGGTCAGCTTGAAACAATCGGAAATTATTGAATTTATTAATTCCTAATACCTTCTGACGGTATACGAAATGTAATAATTTAAGAAAACATAATGATAAACTGAGGAAGATTGCAGCATCGAATTTCTGTTGTCTCAATAAAGCAAAGGTTTGTCACGTGGGATCCATTCAAAATTATTTTCTTACCGCACGTTTTGCGTACTACTCATTAACATTCGTTGGTAAGAGGGAAAATTTGATATGACTCATGCGATTCGGCATTAAAATTGGAACCGAGATCTGTCAATAATCATAATTCGTTATTTGCATATACATGTAATATAAAAAATTCGAGATATATCGGTAATTAATCGATAATTTGCTGGTTATCAGAAAGCGCGTTCTCACGTTTGATCGCCGTCGAGAAGAAAGAAGTGCCGACAGTGTCGTGGCATCGATTCTGCTTGCTGTCCGCTTTCCGAAGATAACGCCACGAGCGCGACATCAAGAACAAGATAAATATATCAACTGACAGACCATGCTGCTGCAGTATTGTTTGGATGTATAATAAAGAAAAATAAATAAATGTATACGGAACGATCTCTAAAATAACATCGATAAGAATAAAGTGCATACGCAATATGCTGACGAATATCAAATAAAAAGAAACATCAATTTAATGCATATTCTCGTATCATACATATTCATGCGTATCTGGTGCAAAAATAAGACAAAATAGCGGCAGAATATTTCGGACGTTCGCTTCGAATCTAATTGTCGTCCATATGAATTCTATCGGGAACGTTGAGTTATACTTAGTCGAGTTTATACTTTGAGATATGATACGCGCGCGCATAACGAGCGTATTTTCCACGCTTTCTAAAAAAAGAGTGTAACCATTTTCTTGGCAGATCACTCGAACGTCTATCGAGATGCTTCTTTATAAATTATTAGGCTCCTCATTTAGATGCGATTATTTATCGCACGCTTGAGTTCTTCTCGCTCTCGGCTTTTTCTTTTTCTTACCAACGTGAAAAGAGAAAGCAAAGAGGAGGCGCTCCATTATTCATACGACTCAATATACCGTGCCCTCACGAGACTGACGTGTGCCACCCTTCAAGCCGCCGGCGTTTCGTACTCACCGGACGTTATTCCGCCGACGAATTGCACCAAGTCATGGCACTCCTTCGTACGTGTTGGAACTTTAATCCGGTCGGCGTTTGGATTTAATACACGCAACCGATTAACAACGAGATTACACGGGGTTCTACGTGCAGTCGTCGGGCTTACGGCAGCTTTAAACTAAAATTAGCTGAAGTTCGCGTATCTTCGGTAGCGCGCCTTATTCGCAGCGCGTCATCGTCGCTGTCGATCGCCGAGTATAACAGGATTCCCGAACCCCGCTCGAAGAACCCCTTGAAGAACTTGACTGAAATGCGATTTCTGAAAATCGCGATCCATTAAGGCATAAATAAAATAAACCGCCAATCTTCTCATCAAAGAGCTAAAAGCTATATAACAATATAGGCGGAGATGGGGAATCGCTCGAGATCGATTAACATTGGTGATGGTCCGACCGATTCGATTAATTCGTTTCTTTACTTACTCATGGCACAATCAGAGAATAGCAATCAGATTTTAATTAGAACGCGTCATCGCGGATAGCTCGCAGATCGATTACGTCACGCCCGCTCGAAGCAACCCGTAAGAATCGTGAGTTTCATCTTTAGCCTCTCTTGTTCCAAACGTCTCACGCGTCTTACATATGAATGAAAGAGATACGAGACGCAGGATAAAGAATATAAAGTATAAGTTGCAAAATTCTTTCTAGTTCGAGTAGCAGGAATTCTCAGAACGGCGGATCGCTTTCTTTAAGGAGAATCCCTTCGGTTAGAAATCTCTGCATTCCTATTTGGGCACATGTGATCCCGCGGCGGGCATATCGCGCGCACGGATCGGCGAAGCAACGCTGTGAGGCTTATTTCCGCTCTATGCCCGCGCTATTACGTGCCATTACGGCGCGATGTCTTCACCAAGTATGAAATCTAATATTCACGCCAAGTTGTTGCTTCGAGCGCGTGTTTCTCGTGCTCGCATGTGTGAGCTTACATCGTCTTAGTCGGGCACGCGTGAAGTACATGTGAATAGAATGAGAGAGAGAGAGAGAGAGAGAGAGAGAGAAAGATTTATAAACAGGTAAACGGAAAGGAATGCATTCGCTCCTAATCTTAATAGCAAGCAGCTAATTTTAACGGATGACGATGGCGTTTACGAGGCGGCTTGGTTAACAGTTGTGTCGGCGAGTTACGGTTTCCGGGAAAGGTGGGAGGGGGAGAGCTAAGTCAAAGACATCGACCGTGCCAGCAATGCACCCCCCAGTCAGGTAGGTTAACCGGCTTCTAACTTTGACCGATGCTGACCAATGCTGCCTGCACTCGAAATCGGTCGATTAAAGCCGCCCACGCAGCCGCCTGACGCGTAAACGCCAGCTCGGAATCGCGTACTCTGTATCGTGGGCGTGATAAGCATGCACGTGTGCGATGTTAAAGGAACTTTTCGGACTTGTGGACTGCCGATCTCCGACCAGAATCGACCATGGAATCGACTTCGATCTTCGCTGAGACTGGTGCTCTCATCGCGACGCAACACGATCGATTTCATATTGCAGCGAACCGAGGCTGCAGCCGAAGCTGATTCCCGCGGGATAAGCGGGACTTGCCGGGAACCGGCAAACAGGCTTCTGTGCACGCTGCTCGGTCGATTTATTCCCCCGCGTCTCATCCCGCGTGGATGATCTTTGACGGATTAAAATCGACGCGAATCGGAAAACGACGCTCGCGCGAATAAATGAAGCGTGCAGCGGAATAAAAAATGACTTGCGCTTGTAACGTGAGATTTCACATTCGGAATAAATTTCGCGAGCTAAGCGGACGCTCGCACGCCGCGTAATAGATTTATTTCTCCTGCGAGGAGGCTAACGACACATCCGTCCGTTGCAGAGGCAGCCTGCTGGCAGAAGGGTACTCGCTTTTACAGTATCGGATTGCGATTCGCTCAGAGAGCTATGTAGTACTACGGTTTCGATGGGCGGATGCACTATCGCTGACATCGTTGCGTCCAAGTGAATCCAACTGTCCTTCGTCAAATGGCAACGAGATAGCGAGCACTACCATAGCTATCGCTTCGTGCCATTCTTTCATTATAACGCGACCAATGGAGTTAGCGATTTCATCCGACAAGTTTGCGCGTACATGAACGAAGGCATGTGCAGCTTTATCTCACGTTTGCGCGAGGGAGATGCGTGCCGTCTTTATTGCATTCTTTGTTCGCCAGCTTACACGGAGAAAGTAATAACGAATTAAACTTTCGGGCCGGGAATATCGGAATTTTAAACAAGAGAGCAATAACCGATCTATCGAGCGGATCGAGACGAGTCTCGTCTCAGCGATTGAAATTCCTTGACCAAAACGCACCTTCGGGAATTTCTCCCTTTAGCGGGAGGTCTTCTAGTTCGTTCTCGCGGCATTCGCGCCGCACATTATGCTGCGCGGTGGCTACCAACAACTAAAAATGAATCAATGCCTTTCTACAGATGTAATTGTTAACGTTGCCGCGGTCAAGCGTTCCTTTAAAGGGGAGAAAAATTCTCCACGTGCGCGAGCTCGCGCGGAGTATGTTGCGGAGGCGCATTTAAAATTGTTACGTTTCAGCGGAATAGCCCTTGCTATGAAGTCATAACGTTTTAAGTTGCAAACGGAGAACGTGAAGAGACTCATTAATGGAAAATGCTACGGGGGTAGCTAAAAGCACGCGAGGTTGTACATGTTTACGCGCAATATCGTTGCGAGTATAAGTTCTACGCGCGTTTACGTAAATACACGCGTCTATGCGTATCTCTATCCCTTGCGAAAAAATTGAGAGACCGAGAGAGAAAGAGAGAGAGAGAGAGAGAGAGAGAGAGAGAGAGAGAGAGAGAGAGAGAGATCAAAAGAACTCGGACATCGCGGATAATTATTTCAAGATCGGTCGCGCCTTTCCTTTTTCTCTCATCCTCAAATCAAATTTGCGAACGCAAACGCACGATGATGACAACAAGGGATCGTTATGTGCACACACAGTTATTTATGCACACACAGAGCACTTGCGGGGGCGAACGAAAACCGCGATCGCGCTTAAACAGCGCTATTCCACCGCTTTGTTTACCGGCTAAATATTGGCGCTCATCGAGCTTGGACCGCGCGATGCGAGAAGATAAATCGGTGTCAACTCGCTTCTTTAAATACGACGGAACCCGCGGAAATAGGTCATGCAGCGAGACACCACTGGGAATAATCTAAAATCGTCTCAACCGCCATTTCTGTATGTATCGGAAATTGCGGTTTTCGACAAATTCGATTATAGCCCGGCTACGCATAGAGTATCTCGTAAGTTCTTCGCGATGCGATCATCTCCGAAGCTGGTCATCTCCGAAAGCTGCATTCTCCACAAATTGTTGTTACGATTGTCATGGAAGGGAGATATTTTAAGACATAATTAAAGGATGTATCCTTGCCGAATTATAAATCACGATATCTTATATACGGCGCATTATATATGAGATACTTTTATTTCTTCGGTGATGCAGCGAAGGAGAGAAAAAGAAACAGAGAGATGGGCCAAGCTGAAAAGGCGAATTATCATGGCGCGTGCGTTCGCATGATGCGCAGAACGAGCTTCCGATCCATGATACATAGGATAAGTCAAAGTGCTTTTCACTACGTGAAGAGGCTACGTGAAGAAATCGCGGACGATACGCGGACGTGCGCACTCATCGAGTTGCTCTCGTCGTGTTTCTACAGTTCACATAATAAATGTCGCGTAATATGCGATTCAAAAGTGAATTTGAGTTGTAAAAATGATAAGTTGTATACTTATCATTTTCAACTTCTAGAATGCTCTTTGAAGCGCCAGGAGAATTGAGAAATCGTGAAAATTCGGGAGGAGACGAATTTGAAGGCGGCCTCCATTTTCCATCGTCAGACGCTTCGTGAATTATCGTTCACGTGAAGTGTCTTTACATCTGATTCATAGTTACAATGGCGATCGCTCTTGCTGGAGCGCGATTCGCCGTTCGCCATTGTTCCTCGATGTGTCGCTCCGCGAAAAGAGCACTTTGGCGAGAAGCGCAACTTCTCGAGACTCGCTTGAGAATAGCCCTGAAACAGCCCTCAACGTCTTGGACCAGGTCAAAAATCGCGTCAGATGATAGAACGCTATGGTAGAATGATTAAAGCCATTTAGCACAATCGCAAAAGCAGGTCACGATAGACAAACTGACCACGATTTATGGGGATGCTCTTTTTTCTTTAACGGTGATTTAATATTTCTTAATCATAAAGAAATTATTTGTACGAAAACTTACAAGCGAGGACGCGAAGACAACTAAGAGTAACGGAAGTGAAACGAATCAGACGCAGCGAAATTTCGCAGTGGATCCAATTGAATGTGCATAACTTTGGAATCCATATCTCAGAACTAAATAAAGTTCATTTTCGAGGTTTACGTTAATAATTTGTCTGAAATATGTAAGATTGTGATGTCGCTCTTATTTAACGGAAAAGCATCGAATCGTACGATTACGTACTTCTTAATTACGAGAAAATCTCTTATGCAGAAGACGAGATCGCATCAGTAGGAACGTAAGCGGAAGCGAAACGGGTCGATTGGTTCCGATGATTCGTCCTTACGAATTCGCAGACTCCGCGCATTACGCCCGCGCGGGACTTGCCCGAAACTTTTAGCTAGTACTCAAACAGTGCACTTAAGTTCACCAAGTTGACCGGTATACGATGATATTCACCTTCCTTTGCGCCGCGCGTTGTAAAATGCAGATAACGAGCGTTAACACCGGGAATTGGAAAGTTCTCCCGTGCCTTTGCTCCTAGCGCTCGCGTTCTCTGATGAATGACTTCGTTGATCCGCCACGCCGCTTGACGCGAGATTGGACGCGGGCGGCGGCGGATCCGATGAGAAAGAAGAAACTTTGCCTCCAACGAACGGATGCTCTCATGCCTCTGAGCAGAAGTTACCCCCACACACCGCTAATGCGTCTAACTAGCTTGCTTCGCTCGTCACTCGCGCGTCCTCTTTCCTTTCGCGTTCGCGCGATTGTACGCCAATGTGACCGGAAACTCGTTCTGCCTTACGTTCATCATGCGAACGCACGTGCCGCGATAATTGTATCGTCTTTCCATCTCGGTCTCTCTCTCTCTCTCTCTCTCTCTCTCTCTCTCTCTCTCTCTCTCTCTCTCTCTCTCTCTCTCTCTCTCTCTCTCTCTCTCTCGCTACATCATCGAAGAAATAAAAGTATCTTGTGTACAATACACCAAATCGTGCAAGTTTATGTGTTTCCGCTCTTTAAGATGCGCTTCTTAGAATACACCGAAACAACGTTAGCCGCTTCGAGAAGATGTTCGATAATAGATTCGTTCGGAAGTATCTTCTTTGCGAATCGCGAAATCATCGTGCATAAAGTCTCTTTAGCTGAGCATTCCTCGAGCGGTACGCGTTGATCGCATCTCCTTCTTTCTGCGTTTTGTCGAAATAATAATAACTGATTGAGAAATCGATAGAGCGCAATGCATTTTGCTTTCTCGTGCAAGGAAATTTTCAGTTTCGTACAACGCCATGTGTCAACTTCTCTCGATGTAACTGATGCAAATAGAATCGGACATTCGATAACTTACACTGACACACCTCGAATTGAGTTAATATCGATCGTGTCTGGAGCGTGATTGCTTACTTCGATAAATATTGGACAGGAAAGAAAGAGAGAGAGAGAGAGAGAGAAAAGAATTCTATTTAAGGGATATTGATTTTGTATTTCTTATTAATTTAACTAGCATAAAACAGAAATAAACGGGAAGCATGAGCGTACTGCATTCCGCTTGTTTCTTCTTCCTTCTATTTCTGCATATTATATAGCAGCGGCTTTCACATGTAGCTATCGATATCGGTAACAGGACACGATGTTGTAATAAGATTGATATTTCTCGTCAAGAAGTCGATCTCTCTCTTGGAATGAAATTAAGGACAGAACTCGATTATAGTATGAGATATTGAAAATCGGCTCGTTTAAATTACTCGGAGATTTGACTGGAGCATGCCGCGCTTCGAAATTCGTATTTTCGTTCCTCGCGAATATCGAGTTCGCTAAGCTCCATTTGAACAAGAATCACGTCGAATGTAGGGTACTAATAATAAACGTATACTAATAGTTAAAGGAAAATCGAATCAACATATCGATCCCCATTTTAAGGTGCCTTAAAATATCACGGAGCACGCGTTGAGAGCGCGAGAGATGCACGCGCAACATTCCGTTCTTGTTTTTCCAGATCGCGCTTATCTCGCTCGCTCTCTGCCAGTATCCGACATTTTTCCCGCGCGATATTTCCGCATGTCCTCAGAATCGTTTCAGATGAGCGATAGTGCATGACACTCGAAACGTTCCGTACAACAGCAGCAATTGGCGGGTCATACATAATTTGCGCAACGGCGGGGTGAGAAAACGAGAAGGGAAACCTGCAGTGTTCTGGACCGCATGGAAGGGAGTGCGCCGTAAAAATTGCAATAAAACGGTCGTTAACTGCGCGGCTGGTAATGGACTGATATTTGCGTCGGTCGTAGTGCAACGGCCGTCTGCGTTCTCGCTGCGGCTTTCAGAAAAGTATCATTACAGGCAGCTGGCGACGTCGATCACAAGTCGCGAACTGCCGCGGCTTTATCGTACCTTGGAAACGGCGCGATTTAATTTGAGTTTTTAATTACCTCATATTTCACCTCGCCGATCAATAATTTAATTAATGACGAAACAATGGCTTCAACTTTTTTTTACTCCATTTGCTCTTCAGTCTCCCTACCAATGGTTTTGCGAGGCGTTTTTGAATCTTTTGTCTTTCTCTATCCAGGTTTGTTATACTCGTTGTTGTTGTTCTGGATGGAGTTGGCGTTTGCTGCCTTGCAGGAAAACCCCTGCCGCTGGTTTCTCAGGAAGGTTGCTGTGTTGCGTTCCTGTCTTTAGAGTCCTTCAACATCTAAGATGTCCGATATAGGCACCCTATACATTCGCGTTCATCTGACAGCCAGCCGTGTTGACTGACAGTTTAACTCGAGCGCCTTTGGATAGTGTTAGACTTTAACCAACTAAAAACCTTTTCATCGTGCGGATTTATTGCCCGCGTTTCTGATTTTGGACTGATATTCTTCGTCCTTTAGTCTCTTTTCCATCTCCTTTACAAGAAGTTGGAATTCTTTATGTTTGTCTTTGTCTTGTAATATTTTTGTCAAATTCGGTTCTGTATTGTACAGATGTTTTAGTTCATTCTTTGTGCATGGCTTTGACTCTCTCACGAACTTCGTTTTTGCGATGCTCTGTTTCTTCTGCGATTTTGTGACGAGAATTCCGCATGCCTGCTCTTATTCTCGAATGCTCGCGCATGCGTCTATGTCCGCGCCGCGTACACGTGTATCTGCACGTGTCTATCCCGATCGCTTGAAAACTAGAGATACCCTTCGAAACTGCAGAAAGTCCTTCGAGAACTACTCTCATTTTAATTCATCCGATTACGCGGTATCGAATATTAAAGCCCGCGTCGCGATGGAAGCAAAATTCGGGGCAGATCGATGCATGGGAAGGCAGCGTTTCGGCTATTCGCGAACGCGACGTCCACCTCCCGAGTAGACAGAGTATACGTTATATATGCACGCTACCGAACTGGAGATACATTTCTATCTGCACCGGCCGTCAGAAGTAGGGCATCGTAAAAGCGGCCGCGATAAAACTGTCGTATCCGTTACGATACGGCGATGGTATCCCGTGTTTATTATCGTAGCCCCTCGCCGGCGCTTTCGGTACGGCTGGTGCTCGGCTGAAATTCGAGCGACGTGTAACAATATCCCGGATCGCCCTATCAAACCCATAAGGCTTATTTGTCGATCAACGACTCGTCGAGCGCGTTTCGACACGCGTATCGAATTAATTCGTTAGGATGTAACAGTGGATTTTCCGTTCGCTGTTGCTCCAAAATCTTGCGCGCGCGTGTTACATTCCGGCACGCTTCTCTTGCATCGCGGGCATTTATACCGCGATCAGCGATACACGTCATTCCGATGAACGATAAAAGGCAATGTTGCAATCGCAACCTGTTATAATCGCGCGCGCGCGCTGCTTTGCGTTTCATTTCGCGGCACAAAAGCGGCGGGAACAATCGGTTTTCGGTGTCGCAAAATGCGCGCTAATACTACTTCCCGCGATGGGTCGCGGTGTCGCGTGTTGCCGTTAACATCGACGCCGATGAATCCGATTACGCTATTATCGCTACATTAAACACCGCCCGCTTGGCGTTTCGTGAGTCCCAGTCATCCCGGCCGATGCACGCGCAGTGGAACGCAGAGGGACAAAGAGAGAGAGAGAGAGAGAGAGAGAGAGAGAGAGAGGGAGAGGGAGAGAGAAACGGCTGACGTATCCACGCCACCGAATTTTCCACTAAATGCGACTGTCTAGTTCTGCGTTTTATTCGTCTAACACGTCGGCGAGTGCGTTTAAATGCAGACATGAAATGAGAATCAAACGGCGGCATTCAGTACTTAATGCGCTACGAGAACGCGCGGGTTATTGTATTCGTATAACAGGTATACCCCCGAGCACTTACCCCTGTAATGCTGGGAAAACGTTGGCGGCACGGCGTAATGCAGGATAATAACGTCGAATTGCAAAGATTGGCGTTGAAGAGAAATTTTAAGTGTTCCCGCATTCGCGTGTTTTCCTTGTACCCTTGTTTTGCTTCCGCTTTCTCTAAACTCTCTCTCTCTCTCTCTCTCTCTCTCTCTCTCTCTCTCTCTCCCTCTCTCTCTCTCTTTCTGGCAAAGGCGATAAAATTGCGCGATTTGTAAACGTCGGAGCAACTTACTCGGACAATAAGCCACGAATTAAAATTCTATTAAAGCAGGGCGGCTTGTAGCGGTAATGAACGTAAACCCAGAACAACCCTGCGTTATCCGCAATCGCGAAATGCGATCGTTACGTGTAGAGATTTTCGAACATCTCGATATGGAACAGAATCGAATCCCTTTATTTTCTCTTCCGTTTTCTCTTCCTTGTTAGGGAAAAATCTATACCGGATTATTCTGGGATTATTTCCGTGTCTGAGAAGTCTTTCATGAATAAGACAACACGGGAGCGTTGACTATTAGGATTCATCCCCTGAAGAATACTATGCGCGAATATATCGTTCTCATTTAAAAACCTGTGCGGTAACAGCAAAATCTTGAAAATACCAAAATCTCTTCCTCCCTATTCTTCTCTCTCTTTCTCTCTCTCTCTCTCTCTCTCTCTCTCTCTCTCTCTCTCCCTTCTCCCATGTTTTAGTCGTGCGAGCCCTTCTGTCCAGATCGCAGCGTGATGCAGGAATGTCTGGGATGCTGCTACCAATAGTGTATAGCTTCAGGGTAGCTCTGGTGTGGCCATTATGGTGATTACATTAGGTACCCTCGTACCAGGGCAAGCTCCACGCGCGCCTCGCTCGGTTTATCGAGTGGACGATTCGATGGAGAGAGATCACACCGATTCTGAATAATCCGTCGCATGGTGTCCGTCGATCTTACGACTTGCCGTCATCGTCCATCGCGATCCCTGCCCCGTTCCTGTTTCTCGTGCAATTTGCCGAGGAATGATAACGAGCGACATGTGCGAGAAGCGCGTCTTTCATCCTGACGAGAAAATTAGCACGTTACCGTGAAGCGGTGCATTAGTCATCCGTTGTACCCTTTCGGTCAGGGTGGTCGCGTACTACGACTGTGTTTTTTGCGAGGCCCTTCAACCGCGACAGATTAAATCTACTTTCGGGATTTTCGACAAGAGAATGAAAAAACAGGAATACTGTTTTTGTAATGTGTTTTTGTATTGTTTGGATTTATTAACCTTCGCGAAAATGAGCGGCTCAAATTGTCTGTTTGAATGAGAGCAAAGTTATTAAAAGAATCAGTATTTGCTTTCTCGAAGCTTTAATAACTTTTCATTTTTGAAAGTATTAGATCACAAACAATTAATCATCGTTGTGTATACGTGTGTATGTGTAGAATTTCATTTGATTTAATGCAATCGTCCGATAATGATTTCTTATAATGTCTGATAACATGCATGTTCACACTTGTTGCATAACAAACGATGGAATAAATTATGATTTTCTTGATTATTTGGATTTTTTTCTCGTATCGAATTTATTTATTGTTTCTAATATCTTACATCTATTGTCATAAAGAGAGAATACGTAAACAGTTATGAAAGATTTATTGCTTTCCTAAATTAATTAAATATTATACGTATCCTTTTGACGTGGCTGTAATTTCGATAATAATATTCGTACAGTAAAATAGTACTTCATGCATAATCTGGATAACAAATGATCGAGGAAAGCGATTTACAAAATGACTTAATGAGGTCAATTAAAATTGCAAAGAAAAATGATAGACAACATAGACAACATGTAAAAAGAGAAAACTCATCACGCGATAAAAGAATCTTTTTTTATCTCAGTACATTATACGGTTAGATTTGATATCCTGTGATTACAAAATCAGAGATACTGAACATGTGATAGGGCAAGGAAACCGAATCGCTTTCGATCCCTATAATGTTTATCTAATAAATCGAAATCATGAAACGACGCGATACGATAAACTGACATAACTGGAAGCGACTCATTACCTTTGGTGCATAACATTGTTTAATGCCCTTTCTGCATTTCAGCCTCGCTCGGTCAGAATCATGTTCACTTTACTCACTTAATGCAAATAAATCTTATTTGTATAGCTTATTTCATTACTACTTGCCATTGAAACCAGATACGTCTGAGATTTTAATAAAGACATATCGACAGAATTGTAATTATTAATTAATTTGCGTTTGCATAATGCATACATATATATATATTCCAGTTTATTTAAAAGCTACTGCTATTGCATTTCTGTTTCAAACGACAGACGCTATTGATTTCGAATAAACGCACCGCGAATGCGATTGAAAGCCAGCGAATAAATAAATAATCGATACTCTTTACGTTTAAATGAGCAACGCGCGACAGTTCTTCGAGATTTATTCGTTACTATCATCTCTGCTCTTTCACGACTCAACGAAGACCTTTCGACTCTTAATTATTCGTACAATGAAAGGAATAACGTTGAAGAAATATAAAGAGGCAGGATAAACGATGCTTCTTCCGATTTGACGTTAACACCCGATTATGGGATAATGAAGATACTCAGCTTTTTCACATTTCCGACTTCACACTGAGCAACGCCGGAATCGGCATTCGCACGAACGATCTCGTTGTCTGCGTTCGGCGAAGCAGATTGAGGCTCCTTCACAAAACGCAAAAGTTGCTCTTTTATAATAGGCAGGACTGTCTTTGCGTTTCCTCTTTACGAGCTTTGCTCGAGCGAGCGGAGCGTTCACCGACGAAAGACGAGAGACCAACAAAAGAGAAGACTACGTTTTATATCTCTGTTGCACTCGAATGCGTCATAGACGCAGAGTTAGCTGGTTAGGCAGGCACGCGAGTTCTTGCATCATTCTTCCTCATTCTTGTTCGCTTCTTCCATTATGTAAATGGCGATGCTTTACTACGCTGCGAATCGCGGAACGCGCGACCCGACGACATTTCTCGCAAATGTGTGATACGTGCCGCGAACATGACGTTGAGCGTATTTTCACCATGTAGATCAGTGTCTGCACGCGAGTTATCATTCGATTAAATCTTCACAAGTGACTAATTGATCTCGGAAATCTCTCTCTCTCTCTCTCTCTCTCTCTCTCTCTCTCTCTCTCTCTCTCTCTCTCTCTCTCTCTCTCTCTCTGTGTGTGTGTGTGTGTGTGTCTGTGTCTGTCTTGGAGGAAGTCTTAAACTCTTTGTCCATTAATTTCTCTACTAATTCCAATGTTTCGGTGTTCTTTTTTGTCTCATAAGCTATGACTTGCGGAAGTGCCCACTTCCGAGCACTGTCCATCCTGACCAATCAAGCGCCAAGTATGGCTCAGCTGTGAAGAATGCGATCCGCCAAAGGGCTGAATTATCTTATGCTCACGAAGGGCGTGCAAACGAATCCCGCCAAAGAGCGTAGCGTCGGTATCAGAGAATGTAATCGAGATTTTCAAATTCGTCCGAATTTTGTCCAACCTGTTCGAGCGATTCCTTCGGCTTTGATTTCAGTTGGAAGGTAATGTGTTTATCCCATCTGCGAGACCGCACTCGCGTTTCAAACTGTCGGAGAAATTTAATCCAAGATTCTTTTTTGTATCGGCAGATTATCGCTCGTGGCCTACATGCAATATTCAGGAATGAGTCTTTCGTTTATTCGTTTATTCCGGTCGACGAGACGCCGCAATGCCGAAACGCGGCGATTGCATTTGCCTCTACGAGCGAGCGTTCGTCGCCGAAGCGGAAAATGGCCACGTTGTTTCCCGCTGCAGCTGGTGCACGGCGTTTCCATGCGATCGCGATGCACCGTCATGCCAGAAAACAACCAGGATGTCGGCTCTTCCTGGTCGATGTGTTTATTTCACTTTCTCTTCGTTCCTTCTCAGTTATATCTCGAGCATCCTCATTGGACAGTCGTTCCATTTCGCTTCCGCACGAGCTTCTCTCGTATCTCACCCTCGCGGATCTTGCCACAATTTCCTTAAGCTTATTTTTCGACTTGCGCTAGTAAACAATGTCCGATTCGATAAATCCCATGGGAAGTTTGGAGCACCAAATAGTTGTCATAAATGCGACGACTTTCGCTGCGATCATGGTCGATCGCGATTACTCGCGATTACTATGCTGAGATACAATTTTTTCTGCTAATGCCAATCCAGATTTAATGATTCGTCTCTATTAAAAATCAAAAGCCAAGAATTATTCATCCATCACTCTTGATTTTTATCTTATCAATATTTAAATTTGACACGCGAACACTTTAAATAATTGATTAGCGCTACGTAGAGGTACTATTGACTATCAATTATGAATACTATCGTTAATTATTAACATAAAGGAGTATGATTCGATCAATTTTAGCGCTGAACTCCAGGAACCATTGAGCTTCCCAAACACAATCTTCGTAATGAAGAGAGATGAGATGAGCTTTAAAATTTATGAAACTATTTAAAAAATCGTTGCTAATACTTTTAGCTAATCTTCGATACGAAAATAGATGAGCAAGAAAATGCGCAGTTAATTTTCGACATGCTCTCTCTTCTTTTCCGATAAATCCTCTCTATCGTTTTTTCATTGATTAATCTACATTTCGCCCGCGAAAATGCTTCGAAAGCGTGTTACGAAACTCTATTAAATAACACAAGCGACTTAGAAGTGATATTATCTTCCGTTGCGTTGTTTCACTTTCTTATGGGTAATGTAATTCAGGTATTTTTTTGCGGAAATCTCACGAGCAAACATAACGCGCGAGTAAAAAGGCGAAGAGCCACAGTAGCGGATAAAGCGTTTAAGAGAAAGTAGCAGCAGTTCCCGGCGGTAAATCGCAGACAAGTTTCACAGTGAAATAATAATCGTCATGAATTACGGCAGATAAATAACCGCGATTCCGATACGCTTCGCGCGACCGCGAAATCAACGCTCAAAAGCCCGCGATTATTTCCCACTAGGACCTAATAATTAATTTCCAAGTGCGCTTGCACTTGGTGGCCGCTGGCGCACGACATTTACCCGGTATGCATTATGCGGACGATGAAGTTAATGGGGAAGCGAGAAACTTGCCGTTCCCGTAAAGCCTGTTCCAGGACAGAATCGTCTTGAAAGGCTGGAACGCCCCGATAACATTTCGTATCCCGGTGATTTACTGAATTCCTTGTAGCGGTTGGACGATCGTGCAGGAAAGTGAAAAGATCAACAACGCTTTCGGTAGTTTCTATCGATGCTTGTCCTAATACCGAACGCTAATTCGATACAACACGATATCAATATCGCGCGTGTCTTTCGATGTTTCAGTATGAAATTTTATTTTATTTCAATATTCCGTTCTTGCGTAACGTTTCGTTTTTATCCATATTTCATCCGCACGGTCCACCGCGTGTAATTAACACGTGATGCAACGCTCCGTACAATGGTTTTAAATTATTGTTATCTTCAGAGTTGCTGAATGAAACTTTTTGAGGGATTTTTCAAGAATTCAGAGTCAAAGAGCGATTTCATTCATATTAAGCGTGCGGTAAATGTGATTTGCTTCCTCTCGACTTTAACTAATTAGCTAATAAATTTATCGCCGAATGTATCAGTGTCGCTTCGCTCGTCTCGAATCGTCATTGTGCACCAAGAGTGCGCCGTCGTTTCTCCTCTGCCTTGTTCCTATAAATATTTTAATTTTCTTCGCCGGCGCTCTTTCTCTCCCGCGGGACCGCGCACGGGAGAGCTAACGTAACCCGGAAAAATCCGAGAAAATCATTTCGTCTGCGCGCGAAATACGAGGACGAGCGCAGCAGCACCAGGATTACCCCGGTCCAGGCTCCACGACGGATGTAATATTCGTGCACGCTGTGGTTCTTGATAAGACTGTCAGTAATATGCTCCCCTTCTTTCTTGTGCGCGTTCCCTCCGGAGTATCTCTCCTTCTCTGCTTTCCTATTTTCTGTCCCCTTCCTGTTCATCCATTGTACTAGCATACTCCGTATGGCATTCATGTAAGCGTATCTGGCGTTCTCGAATTGTGTTTGTTCCTCCTGCGCGCACGCAAACGCACGCGTGCAATTATCATTTAGATTATTATCGCTGGCGCGCGCTTTCTATTAGATTGTACGGAGCATCGCACGCGAGATGTTAACATAATGGCGAACCTTAAGGAATTTCTGCGAAAGTCGTTTTATTTTATGAGGACTTGTTTGGAAGCAGATACGAAACGAGAACATCAGTTTTAATTCAGCGACTGATTTATAGTCGAATTAATAATAAACGGTTGGCGCGCAACAACGCGAGATTACCGAATTATCGTATCTTCCCTTTTTTCTGTGTGTGTGTATGCTTCCACGCGCGGGTGATAACGATGTTTCGTATTTCCGTGTGTCTGCATTTTACTCGTGTTTTTTAAATTTAATATTTCCAATTTAGTATATCTCAAATTTCGTAAAGAATACAGCGATCTAGGATTGATATTAAACCACAAGAATTTCCACGCGTTTACATTTTCTTGATATTAGATCGGATTGTTGCGTATCGATTATTTACGAATCGCGTTCGCGCACAGCCACACATATTGCTCGCGATTGCACGCGATTTAACAGCGAGAAGCGAGATTATCTGAATTTAGTCCCGCAGTATTGCAAATTCATTTGCATATTTCTCCATTATGCGTTTTAGCGTCGATTGCGAGGGATCGATACCTCGACGATGCCCCGACTGTCTTCACTTATGCGGCCGCATTTTTATGCATGATGTAACACGAGCAAAAGCTTAATCACTGATCAATCGAGAAATTACTAATCCATGTGTGAGGATGAGGAATTACAATCCATGTGTGCAAATGAGCCTTGCATGCGAGTAATAAAATGCCAGAATCTAAAAGTCGCGAGTCGATCCGCGAAACGCATTGGCCAGAATCTGAAATGCTCTATTTGCGATATCTGACGCTTATCCCGCGGTAAAGAAAAGAAGGACGCGAAGGAAAGAGAAAACAAAAGGGTCAACACGCTCTCGATTATGGTCGCGCAATGAGCTTCGCTCACGTAAAAGGCTTGTTCTCTTATATCCATTCATTACGCAAAATATGTGATTACAAGCAACTGTATGCGCATTGCGAACTCTTTCTGTCCTTTAGCATTTACGATGCACCGAAGAGAATGATGCACGTGTAAGAGATTTGCAATCGAGTCCGAGAACTATTGGTCGCTGTGACCAAGTTAAAAGGCTCCCTCAACCGTCTAAAGTGCACATTTAAAGAGAATGTTCGATATGTCCGCCGTTCTCTTTCCTGCACGTTTGAGCGTATCGCTTTGGAGAATGTTGTGTAGCAGGAAGATTTCGCGCGGAACATTTGCACGGCTATTCAAGGCGGCACGTTTGAAGAACCAGAATTGTGGATTCGGAATTGTTGTCGGGAGATAAGACAAAAGCCCGGAAACATGCTTCCCCGTTTTGACGAAACGTGCTCGAGTGTATATCGAAACGGATAGCGAATTTATCGCGCATTCGCTGTGGCAGAAGTGTATCTTATAATTTAGGATCGCGATTTCCAAATATTTGCTAAGCTGCCTCCCTGTCGTTTCCCTCCGACGAGTGCCACGCGTTTCTAAGCATCAAGATAGCAATCTTCATCCTACAGATGCATGTCGACTATCAATACGCGTTCGCGATCTTGAATTACAACGACGCGCGTTGCACTATCCGCGTATAGCGATATATTTCTTCAGATTCCGCTTGCGATTCCTCTCATTGCGACGTTTGCCTTTCGCGATCGTGTCCGCGTGAAAACGGAGAACAAACTGGAAAACGCCAAATTCCGAGCCGGCAAGGAAACTGGGCAAACTGAAAGAAACATCCCGGCAAAGCTAAGCTCCGCAGAGTCTCATCTCGTTAGTTTTTTGACTGACTAGCCACCGTTATTTCTCGACGCGTTGCCATCTACAGTATAATTTACCGCAAGTCGAAACGCCCTGACGCTAATTAGCGAGACGAGACATGTATTTACGATGGCTTCACCGAGCATTACGGATCTCCCGCTCTCTGCCGGATCTCTCATCGCTCGCTCTCGTTTCTCGGCGAACTTTCGCGTTTGCCTCGCACTAGGCAACTTCAGCAGAGGCGTCAGCACCCCGCCCTCTCCCGCGATCGCATCCTCACTCTGTTTGTGCGGGATCGAACGCGACGAGGCATGCATTGAGAAAAGAGCTACCGCCATTGATTGCGGACTTCGGCGATTTGACTTTACGCTTTGTCGACGGCCGACACAATCCTCGATGCAGTCCTTGATATCTTCTCGCGATCCGAAGCCTCGAGGCTTTTCGGGCAAGGAGTTCCACGTAGAATAAGCGAGATCTTCGATTAGTCGATCACTCGTACGTTCTCCACGGAGAAACGAGTGCGCACCAACCGTAATTCCTGCGATCGGTCGCAATTGACTTCTGTTCATCGCTGCTACCGATGCGTATTGTTTCCGTGATGTCCACCTGCCGAATACGAATGCATCCTTGATGAAATATTCCTTCCGAAAATATCGACCCCCGAAGTGGCTTGCGTGCCACGCGACGCGCACCATGTCATAACGATCGGATCCGCCGTCGGTTTCCTCGGTCTTCGTGGCCGCGGCTTCCGTCCCGAGATCGATCGATTTCCGTAGTTCGTGTGATGGATCGCGGTTCTTTCCGCGCCTGTAACGGCCTTCGTTTCGTTCGTTCCCGTATCGTCGTTCTCTGAGCGCAACTCGGATCGAACGGACCGCGCAACGGGATCGAACGATTCTCGATTGTAGAAGCAGGTCAAATGGTCGTTGATCCGCATTTCGCGCATTTCGCGAAGCGTGAAAGGGGACGGATTAATACAACTACTGAGCAAAGGGCACGGAGACAATGGTTTCATAAGCCTTTTATTCTTGAGAATGAATCTGAAAGATTGTCGATTGGTGCTTGTCATCTTTTTCTGATGGACCTTGGACGAGCCGTCGTCCAAAAAATCGGCTGAAACTTTGAACCCTGAGTTAAACATGTAACATAATTCAGAGGTCTTACGATTCAATCATAGTTAAATATCGGCTTTTTCGAGAATCGAATCTCTCGAGTCTCATCCAAGCCTGAGTTCTGAAATAATAGTCCATCGAGACGGTGTAAGCATCCGAAGCTGCACAATGGTTTGTCGCTCGAGCCTTTCGAGCAATTCGATCACGACTCGCTTTATGTTCTTTAATCCGAATTTCGATGGACGCGAGCTGTTGTCTCAACATCGCAGAGGATTAGTTTACCTCGCTTAGGTCATCAACTTTGCGATTTCGTGCTTAACGCGAGATTCTGTTCCAGCACGTCTCGGGCGGACATGCGAGCACGTATTCGCGAAGGCCTGCCGCCCGTTGTGGCTTTTTCGTACGATTCATCTCGACGGCGGATTTGTGCGAGCTTACGTAGCTGCAACATGCCACCGCGACATTATAGAAGGCGTTGCATGGATTTACATAACCGAGGAGCCGCGTAGGAATTTGTCCTTATCGGATAACAGATAAACTTTCATCGATGCGGCTTACACAGTGCGCGACTTCTTAAAGTAGCGGTGCACGATGCATTGTTTATCCTGAAAGATTTGATACTTCCGCGAAACAAAGAAGGAGAGGAATGAAGACCCACCTCTTCTTTTTTTTTTTACATACTTTCCTTGCCAAATCTCCAAATTCGAAATGCATTTTTTTCGGTTTCTCCGAAGCATCCTCGCCACACTTGTCGCGAGTTTACAATTTCACAGACGATGCGCGTATTTATAATCAAGCTGTAAATAAACTTCCATTTATCAAAAATTTGTTCGAGATTATCCGAAGGATATAATTTCATTTACCTTGTGGAAGCACAGTTTGTGGAGAATACTCCTTAATCTCGGCTGGTAACTCGATAAACATTGCTGCTTCGATTCTCCCGCCGAGCTAAATCCGTCCGGCAGAATCTATTATCGAGTTATGATCGCGAGCCATAAGATCTCGATGTACACCGATTCAGTTGGCCGGTTGGAAACGAGATATATTCTTTCTCGAAGTGTCTCGCAAAGATACGAGGAAATTCGTTTAATCGCCAAAAGCCAGACAGCGAGATCTCGTTACTTCTCGCTTTCTTTAGTTCTCGTCCTGCGATGATATGCGCTCGAAAAATATGATCTCGATGTCGGTCCGCCTTTAAGAAGATGCTGCGGGATCGATAAAATGCAATTCGAATTTCTATCTTCCCGAACCGCTCGCGTCCGCTCTAAGCTCACTTACGCGAGTACGTGCTGACACGCTTCTAGATGCGAGTAGCTCGACCTATTCTCCTTCCCGTAAATGAAAATTGTTCGTGGCAAGATGATGTTGAGCCGATTTAACTGTCGATGCTGACATAAACCGCTATTCGTCGATCAAACTTATCGAAGCTGTAACCGCGATGTGATTAGAGTAAAAAGCTGAGAATTAATTATCGCGGCTGTTTCTCAAGAACAGAGCGTTCTCTTCATCGAGGATCAATTAACTGGGTGTATTGAGGGGATAAACATGACACAAACACCGAGATTCGGACATTACGTTCTCTAGCTTGTGGCAGTAATTGACAGTATTTGTAACTCAGAGAAAGAAAAATAGAAACATTTTTGGAAGGAAATCAAACTTGCAAATCGATTCAATTTCCGCAAAGAAACAAGGTATTTGCTTGTTTCGGAAATGTCAAAAAAATTTGCCAAAAAAAAGAGAGAAAGAGAGAGAAAAAAAATACATTCAGTCGCGGTGCATCATGCCGACATCGATTAGCGTCCGCGGATTAGCGCGCGTTACCTTATCGAAGAAAGAGAGAGAGAGAGAGTGAGAGAGAGAGAGAGAGAGAGGGAGAGAGAGAGAGAAAGAGAGAGAGAGAGAGAGAGAGAGAGAGAGAGAGAGAGAGAGAGAGAGAGAGCATTGGTGGGACATTGGCAGATCGACGACGCCGATAAGACGTGAGGAAGACAACAGGCTGCAGCGGAATGGTACGCGTTGTACGCGTACCATGAACGGATGAAAATTCATGCAAACGAGCGCAAACAAGCGTTGTTGCAGCAACAAACGCGACGCCTTATCGGCCGTCTTCCGTTCGCTGGCAGGCACGCGGGAACGCGTGCAAGCGCGATTATCACTTTAGACATTCGGGCGAGACAGCTTCCCGAAAGATCTGCGAGATAGTCTCGTTCGCTTGAGCATGATGGCGAGCGAGGGTAAGGATAAGGTTGTTTGCCTCCCTCTTGTCGGGACCAGTCAGCTCCCGCCGCCACCCCGCAACAACTCGCAGCAAGCGTCCGCCTGCCTCCCTCCCTCTTTCTCTCTCTCTCTCTCCCCCCCTCTCTCTCTCTCCCTCTCTCTTTCTCTCTCTCTTTCCCCTTGGTCTTCGCCGGAAACTATTCGCTAACTTTCGGGGTGCCGAGCAGTCTTCGACGGGGATGTGGCGCGTGCAGCTGCATCGAGATGCATTACCGGCCGAACTTAATGTAAGTACGTGCCGCGAGCAGAGGGTAGTGCGGAGAGGTGAAAGGAAGAAAGGCAGACCGAAGGATAGTCGATGGTTACGCTGATGCAATATCGAAACAAGATTTCGCCGAAGCATTTGCGAATCTCAAGGAGTCCGCCAGAATTGCGCTCTTTTCCTCTCCTCTCTCTTTCTATCTCTTGTTTCTCCGTCGTAGCCGGGCGCAGTTTTCCCGCGTCAAAATAAACGAGTCCAAGAAAAACAATCGAGAGAAAACGGTATAGAGATAAGAGAAAGAGAGAGAGAGAGAGAGAGAGAGAGAGAGAGAGAGAGAGAAATGTATCGCTGTTTCGGCATTCGAATGTCCCAAATACGTTTCACCTGCTTCGTGTGCTTTCAAAGGCCGCCGAGCGCGTTAGGGCATGTTTGATTCGCATCGCTTGTCCATCCGCGATAGAGATCGCAGTTACCGTTATCGCGCTTGTCGCGCGATCCTATCGCATGTGTGACCCGAATACTCGACAGTCTGTACACAACGAGATACGCACGATGGGACGTCGTAAGTTCGTTGAGCGATTTACGCCAAGATACCGCCGAACAGGCGGATAATCCGCTCGCCGAAGAACAACGTCACGTAACGACGCCAGGTCGATTGGACGAGACGGGCTATCCGTCCCTTCAGAGATACGCGTAAGCGCGTATACGCACTCACGCACGCGAGATAGATACGATAATTCCGTCACAAATCACCGACAATTCGTTCTCCGCGACTGCCGCGACTTTTATCCGTCATGTGGACGCTTTGCTGATTTGAATCATAAGCGGCATCTGATTACTAATCGGTACATCTTCCTTTCTCTCTCTCTCTCTCTCTCTCTCTCTCTGTCTCTCTCTCTCTTTCTCTCTCTTTGTAGCTCTTTACCGTCTTCCTGTGTTCCCGTGGCGGAAACGTGTGTTTCAGAGCGACGAGCTATATCGATTATGCGATTAAAGCTGATGATGGAATCTTAGCGGAGACGGAAGCGGGGGAAGCTCGTGATCACGCGATTATTACATTACATTCGAGCGGCGCGATTCACGGACACCTCGCGGACGGGCGAATTAAATTATTTAGGCGTAAGGATGTCCGATGCCGGTCGCGCGATAGCCGTGTAAATCGACGCCGCTGAGAGACGCGCGCGATTTTTATTGCCCGTCGTTAAAGCCATCGTCTATCCATCTTCTGGGCGACCGATGCGCCTGGTCGATTAAACGCTCGATCGCAATCACGCGGACGCCGCGTAGCGAGTAGCAGAGCGCTTTGCGTTTCAGCCGAGTGCCGACAGACGCAGCTAATTTTTATCGCTCGCGTCGAGATGCGTTAGAGCCGCTGAACCGCGTGATGGATGAGAGCTGTTCTTAATCCGCCAACGGGTCTGCAAATTGTACGATTGCCGCGACAATCGGTATCGATAAAAATCGATCGGCAAAAATCGGGGACATTCCTGGAGACTTCGTAGAGTCCACGTGGCATTCAACGACGATGCTCGAGGCGCACGTGTTGCGAAGCGTTTTTCATTCGAGCGCTCGATTCGAGATAATCCAGCGCGTGCAACGAGTAAAGCGCGAACGCGGAGAGAGTATTATCCTTGGTATTTTATTTATATCCCCGGCTTTATTGTGCTTTTCATTAATTTTAATTAATCCTACCGTTAAATCCTCTCAGCCCGCAGGCGGAGGATTACATCCGCGCGTACGAGGGGAAGTATGTTCCATCGGGAAGGTTTCCGTGCGGCGGCCCGTGGAGAGAGCGTCGTTAAAAGAACGCGAAATCGGAAACTCGACGAGAGCAGTCCAAATGTCCCGCGACAATTGAATTGTCGGCCGAACGTGACTGGAAAGTCGCATATCGCTACGCTCGTCCTTAAACGTCGTCGATCGCTGCCCTCGATCGCTGTCTCGTCTTCTCTCTCTCGCTCTTCTCCCCGTCCTTTCTTTCCTTGCTCCCGGAGGAACACACGTGGAATTAGTCCCGGGACTTTCCCCGGGACGCCACAGCGTATATATGCGCCGAAATCGATCTTCGGCACGCGTGATCAAACGGAAGCGATGTAACGCGGAAATGCGGATGCGCGCGAAGATGGAAACTAGAAACGCGGGAAATTTTAACGCATCGTCTCTGCGCATGCTCCGTACACGATTGCAAAGCTCGTTACACGAACATACACACGTGTTAATAACTCTCCCGTGTAACGTCGATCTTATCGACAATCGCGAGTGCGATAAATGCGTAATAAAAAGGTAGAATAAAGACGCAAGATTTATGAACAGCGATGTCATTTATTCATGAAATTTCATGGATAGAGATCTGATTCGTTTCGCGCGATTTCTTGTGTACTGTCCGTCACACTTCACATCCCTTGAGAACTCAACTATCGTTATTTATTTTATGTCTTTATGTTAATCCTAGCGGCAAGAACGCAGAACGTAGAACGGTTCCAATCATAGATGATCACGTGATTCAATAGTTGAAAGACTATGTTTATAGAGTGGGGATGAACAAAAGATAACACACGAACCGTTGCGACTCGTAGCTGGTCTTTTGTCCATTCATTCGCTGAGTAATCGCGCCAGAGTGTAATAGTTTTTCTTAATACCAGTTCGATTTGCATTTTCCCTTTTAATTCTTATAATTCTGTTCTTTCTGAGCTTTTAGCAATGCGTTACATCTCTGTTGTTCTGAAATCGTTTCAACTTTATATAAATATAATAGAATACATTTTTGTTTATATAATTCTCCAACATTTTCTTAAATAGATGTTGAACTTATGAGTTATCTTGATGACGATCGACATGCTGAATTGCACTCGCTGGTTTTGGTAAGGCTATTCCTACATTTCCATCGCAAAATACTTTCGATCGCGGGCTATTCCCGGGGAGGATTACACGATTCGTTAATGTCTAAAATTAGCGATCAAATCTCGTGCTCATACCTTGAGTGTTAGTAGTCGCGAACCGGGAGCGATTACACCCGCAAGCAGAATATTTTGCGTACCGTGCTATCATGCGATGCAATAGTGACGTACGCGAAGCAGAATCCGTTGCAATGTCACACGAATTTGCTAACAATGCGTGTCTCTGCCACGCAGTTTCGCCTCCTGACGAGATTGTCAATTGTTTGTCGCTGAGCGAAGCTCAGCTTCCTGGCGCTTCTGGAACTCCTTCGGTTAAATAAATCCGTGCGCTTATCGATTCGTTCCTCTCGCGAGTCCGCTTGATGAGACGCGCGATGAGACGGAACGCGCATTACCCAACGATATCGTATCTCCTCCCTTCGCCTCCCGCTTCATTGTAGCTTTTATTAATGACAGCGAAATAGAGAGCGTGTGCAGGCCAGAACGCGGTCCTCGCGCTCCAGCGATCACGCCAGCGAGCGCGCTAAACGAGAAAAAGAAAAGAGAAACGCCGGAACGGGGCTGCTAAGAAAGAAAAGATTTAATTGCATTTTATGGCAATCCCCGACCCGTGGGACATGACTGCGCGCGGGTGCGAGAGGCAGCTTTGATTTACACGATAGTTCCCGTTGCGGCGGTGTCTCGATTCAACGTCAAGCGTCAGGCTTCTGGGCTGGCGCGACTGAAGGGAAGGAGAATGAGGAACAGAGTGCAAAGGTCATATCCCGCGAAGGATAGTCGGGATGCGCTCGTCCATATCGCGAGGAATTTCGCGGTAACGATGGAAGCGTTCTGAGATCAGTATGAGTGAGTTCGATGCATCGCGGAATTCATCGGTGGAGACGTTCATAGGAAAAGAATGGAATGTCCAAGAGAATCGCGGAAATATCCTTCCCCCTGATCTTCGTTTTTCCCGCGGACTTTTCATAGCGCGAGCATGTTGTATCTTATCACATCGCGATGCAGCGCTAATTCCATAGATAATATCGCTTTAACGTTACGCGGGACAACGAAAAGTTATTTCGGCGAATCGAATGTGTCGTACGCATATTCTTACTCGTGATATATTCAACTCTCGTATTTTTTTGTTCTCGGTCTTTTCTGGTCACGGACATAACGGATATAACGGACAAGAATAGTCGGTTTCAATCTCTTTTCTCTAACGCATGGATGTAGTTCGCTCTAATAAAACCGTGGATTAAAATATTTGTTTACAATATTTGTAAAACAAAGTGGGGAGAGTGATATAAGATCCTATTCGATCTTATTCTATTAATATCGCATTCGTTTCTCCGGATGCAGAATGAGTCGCGGAAGCGAAGCTGCGGTCTTTTTTCTTCTCTTCGCGTATCATCGACATACGTCAAGCATCGGACCACGTCTTTTTCATCGTGTCCAGCGCGTCGCGACGCGACGCGACGCGACGTCCCGGCGGACGTGGACGAGCCATTGTTGCCCGTCATTCCAGGCGAGAGGAGAAAAAGTTTGCCCGCGCTGCGGAAGGAAGGGAGCGCGTCCATACGCGTTTTGTGCGTATGGCGCGCGTCGCGCGTTCCCCAAAGGCCTGTCTTTCGCTCGCGCGAATTTTTAATCAGAGAAGGTCCGAGCGTGAAATTCGCGCCGTTCGTTCGGCCGCTTCCTGCCTGTCCGGATGGAAACGGTCGCAAAGCCTCGAAACTCGTCGAAAGCCTCGAACGTGTCCGTTGTTCCATAGAGGAGCAGATACAGTCAGTCGCGCCATTGAATTATGCCGAATGTCCGTCACTGCGCGAAAAAAACAGGAAAGGTAACGGGCTTGTGACTATCTGACGCGAGCCTTTTTAAACTAGGCAGGAGAAGCACGTTACGCTCGTATCAAGCGATCCGGTGAACTTCTGGACCGTACGAGATGACGAAGCGAGACGGAGAGAATAATAAGATGAACGCAGGGTTGGATGAAGCCACAAGGAAGCGCAGAAAGCGAGAGCAAGAGAGAGAGAGAGAGAGAGAGAGAGAGAGAGAGAGAGAGAGAGAGAGAGAGAGAGAGAGTTTGTATCTTTAGAGGTATTCGTTCCGTTCACATTCTTCTTAAATGACGTAAAATGCTGGTAAAATGGTGATTTCTTTCCTCTTTCAAAAATGAGACTTTGGAAGACGAGGAAACGCCTCGTGTAATCGGAAATTATCAGAAGACGAAAAGTTACACCGACACTGTCATTCTCAACGAGCGATGCTTGAAGTAATCTTAATCGCATCTTGTTGAATCGAGAAAAATCGATATCGAACGCGTTACATAGATGACGAGACAAGAAATATAATTGTTAATAATAATAATAATCGTTGTAGTAAGATCTCTCCGTAGTAAGATCTCTCTCTCATAGACGCCGATTGGAGACTGCCAAACTAAATTATAACTAATAGATACTTGGATGTGGATATCAGGGAAAATTGAATAGCCAACGTTGAACTTCTGCTATTTTTATTGTTGTAATCGTTATGATGCTTTGTTATCGAAAGAGGAGCTGCGTTCGTCCGTTGTGTTCGCCTTTTATAAATTACTGTACGCCATATTTTTCTTTTGTCGAAAAACAAGAGATGTGTTCTCATTGCTAGGATATCGATGGTTTTGTTGTATATGCGATACGATATTTAGCACTTCTCCTCCCCGTGTTACACAATCCCTTCAAGTTGGAAGATTAGCCGCGTTTCACATTTCAAAGCTAATGATTCCGGTTTATAGAGCTACAGCGCGAATGAAAATACCGCCAGAGTCCGAATAGTTGTCGAATCATGTGAGGCTTCCGTTAGACTTCAAATTACGCGTGCAACAGATTGAGATTTCCAGAAATCGCGCATGGAAACATCTCATTACAAAGGAGCATCGTGTACATCGCATAGGGTACTGGAAGCAACAAACCCGGTTTATTAAGTTCCTCAAGCACTGATAGCCCAAGGGATGGAACGAGATACGCCGGCTCGCTAACAAGTTGTTAGAAATTTTCAAGTGTCGCTGCCGATGATTCTCGCGATCTGCAAGGCAAATGAGAAGGCGCAGCCCGCGCGCACTGGATGCCGCGTATTACTCGCGCAACCCTGAACGCGCAGAGGATTGCATTGACTTGGAGCGCGATAATGATTCGACGAACGGCGACGCCGTATCATCGTGCCATCATTTAGGCATTTCATCGTCGTCGGCGCGCTCGACCTCGTTCAGCCGACTCTTCGGCTTAGCCGCATGCATATTTACGCAACGCACGCCGCTCGCACGCGCTTGTCTAACGCGGTTTAGTCGCTGCAACCGAGCGACACGAGCTGTCACCTCCCTCGTCGCGACGGCGGTTTCCGCGCACAGGCGCGCCGAGAAATCGCGCGATCCGCAAAGCTGGTGAATTTACACGGCTCGCTATTGATGATACGCGCGCCGCGCCGTGCCGTAACTAGGTAGACCCGTGCACGGAGACATCCCGTATACATCGACATAAGTGAATTTGGTCTCTGAGCTGGCAACCCCCGAGGGCGAGGCTCCGGCGTAAATTCAGCGCGAGCATAGGTGCATGTACGCGCAACAGTGCATACCGGGTGTGGCACCCCATCGGAAAGGGAAAGTCTCAGCGGAACGAGTTTCCCGTTGAGGGCTTCTTGGCGGAAAGCCACTTGGAGGAAAGATCGAATAATTAACGGTGTCTCTTTTATTTCTTGCTCAGCGGGATCTCTTCTTTTCACTCGACACGAGAGTGCTGAGTATTAAACGGAGCGTAGCTTGAGCCTGCGACTTCTCGAGACCGCGACGAATCAAAGTGCCAGTTTTCGAAATTGTATCTTTGCCTGCGAGAGATTGGTACTTTTGGGTTGGAACGACTAATCGTGTCGGAGCGCCGCGACAAGCGTGTGAACCAGTTTAATGCATCGGATCGCACGATGCGTCTGATCGTGGACAGTGTCATCGTGTCATTCTGATCGTTCCATGCGTCGCAAGCTTCCTTCCATCGCCGGTCACGATTTTTCTCTCATCGCGATTTTTGTGCCAGATCGAATCAGGAACAGATTTGCCACATTACACGCGGGTATTATCGCGAGTAGATTTCGGTAGAAATTGGTCAGGCCAAGAACCTTGACGAGACGTACAGACGCCGGCTCTCGTGGGATGGGCTATCCAGAGATTTAAGCATCGATCGAGCTTCAAGCGCTAGCGCGTCCGGTAGCTTTGCGTCGCGTTCTTTGTTCAGCAATTCTGCTTTTATCATATCTCTCTCACTTTCTCTCTCTCTCTCGTCATAGATTGTATTGCTATTATTACATGAGTGGCATACAAATAATAAATATTCATATAATCTATTTCTCTAACGTAATAATCGTCATTACGATGTACACGATTTATGATAATTGTATTGTAATTGCGCCATTATTACAAAGCAGCATATAAATAATAAATTAATTAATCTATTCCTAGTATCATAAATATTACATGAGACAATAATTTGTCAGCATTTCCTATGCCGTGCGTCAATAGGCTTATCAGCATCCGGATTACACGTTGCATTAATCGTGACAGTGACGAATTGCGAAAACGAAAAAAATGTGCGAGAGATGTAATCTATCTGGCGAGAGCTGAAATGGGGCGGAAATCTGCTCGCGGTCCTGATCGGGTTTTCGTCTTTCTTCTTTCTTTGGCTTATTACGCGATGTTCGATCAATTAATGCGGTGTGCCAAGAACCGCGCGTTAAAGCGATACCTTCTCTGTCATTTGACGGAGAAGAGAAAAGGAAACAGTGAAACAGGAAGAAAGGGAGAAAGAGAAAAGGGAAGAGGTATGAAGGCATTAAACGGCTCTGAAGCGAAGAGGAATAGTCGCGGCTTTCGATTCGTATTCGATCGGTTAACGGCCATAACTTTCCTTATCGTGACTGCGGTTTTATCGTGCGCGTGACGTACCCCCCGGGGAGTTCTTGCCATCCCCTTGTCAGTCGTCGGCAGAAAGATCGGCATCGATGAGACATTCGCGCTAGGCAACCTCGAACCTGCCGCTCGCTCCTTCGTGACAGGAAAAATTTCACCTCCGCGCAGGATCAGCTTCAGCGTTCATCGCGCCGCGAACAAGCGAGTTTCGTCGATATTTCTTTCGACGTTTCCTCCCCTTGAATCTTTATTCATAGCTCCGGCTAAAAGCACGTTCGCGCTTTGATGATGTCTAAACAGGATAGTCGCGAGACGAGTGACCGCGTGATTTGATTCGGAATAATTTTCACATCACGTCACTAGTAGCAATAATGATGCTTGATCACGCGGTTTGGTTTCCGTAAATTTGACTTTTCAATGCACTGAACTTATTGAAGAATAAAAGATGCATCACTGCGTCGCTCGTCCGGTGTCTCGAGCCGATCTTGTTCGCGGATTTCCGCGACATGTACAAACAGCAACGCTAACTTTAGATCTACTTTAGATTGGCGAGGAACTTCGCTGTTTTTCCGATCTTCATCGGGCGGCCTCTTGATAATAATTCCCGCTACAGACATTTGACATTTGACCGCGAACGGTCGGGGAATTCATAAGATTCCCCGGTTCATTCGAAAATAGCTCTTTCATTTATATCATTGAAATCCTCGGGTGATATCTTCATCAATTATGCGCGGATCGATGTGTTGGCCTTTGGAATTTAGGGAAACTTGTTAAATCGTTTGTTGAGTGATCTGATATTCTGATGATCCGCTTGAAAAGGACAGTATGAGGTTTCCGATCATTTATATGCATCCATCTCTACGGACGATTCAGTAATAATTCAGTCAAAATGTTGTACAAACAGAATACTGGCTATCTCGATAACTCGAAATGTAAAGTTGATTCTCAGATATCTTTATACATATTCCACAAGATTAATAGCTCGAAATCAATCGTATGATCGTTCGACGCCACTCGGCATTCTTTTTATGCGCTCTCGTTATCTTTATCATAATTAATATAGATGTGCATTTTGCTTCATCCAAAATTATATTTCGAAATACTCTTTTGAAAGCTCTCATCTAAGACAATCGATACAGACAATCGTATTTTTGCTCTCTTCGTCACGATTGTGCTTTATAGTCTGTTTCACATTCGGTTATGGCATTTATCATAACGTCATTCGTTACCAACGAGGAAAAACATTTGTAAAACGAAAAGCACATACATAATTGTGCAGCAATGCAATTTCATTTATACGTTTGGCGATTTATCCGCTTAATTCGGATTCGTCTGAAAAAAAAAAAACATTTTTTACCTCGTCACTGCATGCACAGCAGATAATATTTCATCAAGGGAAAATCGTCAAATCAAGCGAGAACGTATCAAATTATCTCGCGGATTTACAACGAACGCTTCTCGCTTGCATTCAGCAGAATTATCATGCGCGCATTTCTGCTATTATCTTCCAGTCTCGCGATTCATTTCCGAGATATCTCACTTTTGACACGCGTCTCAACAGATTGCTGCCGCGGACAACGAAATACAAGGACTCCGTCTTAAGTGCTTAACGCGTTGCAAGGACTATCTCGCCGTTCCGTCGAGACGATAGCGCTGAATTGTTCCGGCGCGCGAATCGAACGAAGCCGGAAATACCAACGCGATCGTCCATCCAAGGGGCGCAAAGTTCGAAACGATGGACGGACGGGTGGTTGCTCGCGCGTTCGCGCGCTCGCAGGGGTGGATAGGCGTTCGCAAGTCGTCGAGTGTATCTCGGTGAACATTGTGTACGTGCAACGGTGACGAGGTTGCGGGTATATAAGCAGAAAGCCGCGTGCGGCGTGCCGTGGCCCTGCCTTCGGTAAATGCATGCCCTGTAAATTGCCTGGCATTTAATTACCATGAGTAGGCAGGCCGCGCACGCTAAAGCCAAGAGCCCACTGCGCTCTGCCTCTCCTTCACCCCGCTCGGTTCCGTCTTCTCTTTCGCGCTGGTACGAGGCGGACGAGAAGGCTGAAGGAAGAGAGAACTCGAGGGTGAGATAGAGGAGAGGTGGCACCGACGAGAGTGGGAACGGAGAGAAGATCCGCAAGGGGGACAAAGATGCAGACTTTCTCCCATTCTCTTCAATTTAGGATACCGCCTTCTAGCCTCTCGTTCGTCTCGTGAACTATGAGAAATTTCTCTCTCTCTCTCTCTCTCTCTCTCTCTCTCTCTCTCTCTCTTCCTTTCCCTCTCCCTCTTCCTCTCCTTCTCGTTGTCTACATCGTGACTCTCCGCCTGCCTTTACATTTACAACACGGCACGGACGTATGTGTTACGAAGTACCGCTAAATTAAACACCTGCTTCAGTCAAACGCTACCTACTTCGACTCACCACTCCGAGCCGCGAATCAACCCGCTCGTATTTTCGCTTTCCCTCGTCATCTCCTCGCTCCCTGTCTCTCCTCCTCGCCGTCTCGTCCTCTTTCCACCTACGTTTCCGCCATTCTAATTGAGCGTTGTTGCGAGTCCCTTTCAGCGTTCTGACGACTGACATACATTTTGCGATGGTCGTCCTGGAATGGCTGGCGGCAGTTGTTTGTCTCGAATGTCTCGCAAGACTGCGAATAATCTCGTTGTCGTTGACAGTGGATGCGATCCAGCCGGTAGATTTGCATCGCGGAAGAGGTCGCACAATCGATCGATATTTCAAAAAAACGAGACAGAAAATCCAGACTAGAATTCCTCAAAAAGTGACAAATAAATAAAAGACAAATAATCGATTACTGAGGCATCGATTATTCAGACATCTGCAAGTATTCGAGTCTGGCGCGCGATAATCGTCACAGAGTTCCCTATAGCCGTTAGCTATGTTTATCGTTACCGTTGATATGCCTTTCGCTTAAACGAGATACATGCTGTCTACATTTGGCGGATCTACATTTAAATGGATTATTCTTCGACGCGCAGCGTCTTCTAATTATTTATCAAGAAAAAGAGCAAGGTTTGGCTGACCGGCTCGATGGCTGGACTTTCAATTGACAAAAGGTCAAACACGAGTGCCCCGTTACCTCGTAATATCAAGTATCGTTTTATCCGATTGCAGCATCGTCGTCTTACATTATTGCTCGATCATGGATGACGCCACGTGTATGAAGCGTCGCCATTGACGGGATCAAGACGCATCCTCGGCGGGCGCTCGCAACTCCGGCTTAATATACCGATTAAGCGTCGAGGTTGCTCGCGTTTACGCGACGCGTGCAATCTCAGGCCGTCTTTGACGTGATTGCGACTCGATATTCCCTCCCACGTGCATTCGCAGAGCAGAGCGCGTGCTATGTCGCCGTGTATCGCCTTCTTTTGACGCGCGAATGCATATCGCTGCAAGATAAGGGAACGTTTTGCTCGCACGTGATCGTAAAACGATTTAGGCGCGGGACTTATGATGTCTCGTGATATCGCGCAGTGTTCGGTCCGAGAAACACGGCATGAAAACTTGATAACCGAACTACGATTCGAGAGGTGGTCAACTATTCAAAAGCGCGAGAATTAATCGACAAGAAAAAAATAATAAAGAAAGAGGACCAGCAATGAATCGGCATTTAAATCGATTATTTAGATGTCATTGATGTAATGACAATATTTACCTCGCTGATTAATTATGCGGCTGATTTGTATGGTCGGCACGTAATTAAACGATTGGCCATAATTATTCGTTACTATCGCAGCCGGTGATTGCGATTTAATCATCTTCCACTTCGCACTTAACTTACACATGCACGTATCTACGGTCCAATCACGGGGATTATGTTTAACGATTTTCTGCGTGTCGAGTCATCGCAATGCCGCAAACTTTCAGGCCCGCATGATGCTGTTTCGTATGTAACGCGGGCGCAACCGTAAATTGTCACATTTAATTACAAAAAAATATAAATTAACGCGATCGAGTGCACTTGGCGCGCTGAAAGAAATAATTTCCGGCGCGGCGACGAAGATAAGATAATACGCAATTTAAAAAGCTCGTTATAAATGATATATCGGAGAGAATCCGAAACTTGGCGTTGCAGACAGTTAATAAGCTGCTGCGCTCGGTAGTGTGATTATTATAGTAATTAATTTGTTTTAAAGTTGGCGGAAAACTCCGTAAGAACCTCAAAGGCAGGTAGCGCAGTTGCGCACTTGGCAGCTCGCTGCAATCTAATAACAACCGGGAGTGGCGGCGGCGGCGGATAATTAAGAGAGGAGCATTCTAAAATATTCCGGCGAGCATAATTTCCGGCGAGCGCGCAACGCGCGGCCGCTTCCGAGAGCGAGACGTCACGTTCTCCTTCAATAATCGTAATTACGACGGGCGATTAAAGCGATTAGAGCGATCGAACGAGCGCTATCTACGAATTCTCTCGTCGAGGATTTTAAAATGCTCTCGGAATTATTCCCTTGACCCAGACGATCGGCCGTCTTTGACATCGTGCGCGCCAACTCGAAATTTCGCCGCTCAATTTGTAGCGAGCACGTTGACGAATGTGATTTAGAAACGTAACGTAAAACTCACTTTGAACTCGCTTAAACGACGTCGAGCAAATGTATCCGTCGCCGACGCAATTCGTTGGGAGCGCGCGTTCGCGGGGGATAGAGACGGTGGAATGATCAGAGAAAGTTAACAATTGCTCGGTCGATCTCGCTCGTCGCGGATTTAATCAACATCGAGCCCCGGATCCGTCAGTTATCCCGAGACGCTAATAGCGCGAATTTAACGCGGTGCCCCGCGGCGCGATGCGTTTTAATCCGGCCGCTCTCGCGAGTGCCGCGAGTTCTGAGTAGACGTCGCGCTCGAGGAGCACCTCGGGGTGGCTCTTTAGGGGTGTTCTTGATTTGTTGGCTCCCACGGCGCTATAGCGCGGCTCAGGTCGCCAGCGGAGAACGAGAAAGACGAAGAGGAACGGCGAACGAGGGAGAAGAGGCGACCGGGACAAACCCCCGCGAACTGCGGGCGAGGAGGGAACCAGGTCTCGGCCGAAGGGTGGCAGCGGGCGGGTTGGGTAACCGCACATTATGTGATTTCTACAGGGAGCGGGCTAACTTCGCGATTGAATTGTGGCAGCGACAATGGCAATCTGCCAAGCTACTGCCAGGCTTCTCTGCATGGCATTTTCAACGGCGCTGCCGCCGCCGCCGCGATGGTGTTTCGCGCTCTGCTGCCGTGTCCGGCCGCCTATTTTCGTCTCGCGTTACCTTCGCCGAGCGATCGCGGCCAACTCCAACTGCGTTTCGTTTCTCGCGACGCGAGAATCCCGACTGACCGACGAGCGCCAATCGATGTTTCTCAAGTCGACGTTTCCTCGGCGCGATTATCCGCGATTGCGAATAAGATCTCGCTCGGTGATGAAAACGTCGACAACTGTGGATGACGAGATATGGTATCGAGAGGGATGGGATACATCTTTTATTTCCGTCATAATTGTAGCGATACTTTGTGTTAATTATGCTTTGCTCGTCTGTTTAGGTTGCGTTATCAGTAATGTTTGTCGGGTGTCGAAAGTTATCGGGAGACTTCGGGGCTTTTCAAAGGTTTAACAAGAAGACAGAAGATGATTACAGGATGACCACGATGCAAGACGACGAAGTAAGCCATTCTATTTGTATTAAGAGTACTTTTGTAAGGCTATTCCATTAAATCGTGCAATTTATATAACTTGTACGGCGTTGAGCAATATCCTTGCAAGTTATACCAACACCACGCATTTTTCCATTCTACATAATTAAGTCGAACAGCCTCTCCTGGAATAAATTGGCATAGGACTTGAAGGATTGATACTTGACATCTCTCTCCATCTTCCTTCCGTCGAAGACGAGGTTCCTCGTGTATCCGGTTAGGAGAAGGAAAAGGGAGAAGTAATGCGAGCATATTACGATTTTAAGACTTGATGAAGGGGACGGCATTGTTGTTTCCTCATCTGACACGAGGCAAGAAAAACCGCGCGGCTCGGCACGGCGAAATGAACGATATTCAAATATTTAATCGGATTTTCCGTAAACCGAATGTTTTTCTTCGTTTTCGCCTGGAGACGGCATCGCTCGCTGCAATCTGTAAACGAGAGAAAGATGCTGTCATCGGGATTCTTGGACAGAGAATTCGAATGCGCGATGCAAATTTTTTCTCGGACAATGCGTAAAAATGGGAAGAAGAGGGGTGGTCAAAAATCAGAGCGAGTATGATGTATCTGATCTTTCGATCGATCTTCCATTACAAGCCGCTTCTCGAATATTTAGCGAACACCATAACGAGACTTTAAGTACCGTTACGATGATCGAAGCATCTACTGACGAGCGAGTGATGCGAAGGGAATCCCTTCAGTGCCTCTCGCAAACCTAATTTTTCAGGACGCGTCACTGGCTGTCCTTTCAATAGGCGCGCGTTCTTTGTCGCGAGAGCCCGTCTGCGACAGCGCGGCGGATGGCGCGGTCCATCGTGTCAAAAGGACCTCTACTTCGGCGACCTCCCGCGAGCCTGCACAAAGGCCGAATCCGTGTCGTCGGATATTCGCAGGAGAGGCGAATTCAGGAGCGCGGCAAGTTAAGGAGGAACTTATAAAAACGCGCCCGCTCGCTTCAGCTTCTATTCCTCCTCCATTTGCACACGAATGTGTCACTTCTCTTGCGCCACGAGGAATCTCCTTCCGGCATCAACTACGTAATCGATGTCACGGCACTATAGAAGCGCCCCCCCCCCCTGCTTATCCGCGCGATACTGATCGCGATTATTCCGTTTCTCGATTCCCTCGCGCGCACCTTCTCAGTCCCTCTCTTCTTCTCCTCGCTCCTCTGACCTTTCCTCTTGGCATTGGTTTTTCCCTCTCTCCTTCTTTCCCGGTTGTTTTTCTTTCTTTTGCTCTCCTTTCGCTCCTCTCCCCCTCCAATCTCTGCACTAACACGGTGAAGCAGGAAGAGGGAGGAGGAGGCGAGGGTTCGCCGCATCCGCGAACTTGTTACGCTGCTGTTTAGGTAGGTCAGCATCCTCCCGTCCTTTTCCGATTTTCGATCCTCGCATCCTTCTTCGCGATCTCACTCTCCTTCTCCTTCTCCATCTCCTCGTTCGCGCGTGTACTCGATGGATAGCCGCTATTTGTTTTTCGTTACGTGAAATTGCTGCTCGGTATTTCTCAAGGGCTCGACAAACTGCGGTGCTGACCACCGATCGTAGCGAGCAAGACAGCTGCCTTAAGAGACGTATTTGTTTTTTGTGCGCAAAAGAAGCGAGAAGAGAGAAACGTTGCGATATCTACTCTTGCATAATTGCATTAGTTTCGCGACATCAGTGATAACGACGAACGCCTTCACGAGGAACGATATCTTTTTAATACGGTGCGTCAATGTTAGCAAGGAATAAATTATGTATCTTAATGGATTATCAGATAGACCATGAAGCGCTTTTAATTCTTTGGATTTCATTGGCCTTCTCTCATCATTAGCTTTAGCCTTCATCCTTCGGTATGAATGGAAATGTATATGCGTTTACTTGCTGGCGTGTTTTAACAGCGTTAATATTGGCGAGCAGCATACTCAATCCAATTATCATATTGAATATCAAAGGGGACTGTCGTATGTGCAAATCGGTATCTATCATTTGCTCTAAATACTTGTACGTTAATTAATATTTAATACAGAGCTTGTAACAACTTTTGCGACAATGTCATTTAAATTTCAGAATAAATTCTCAGAGATCCAGCCATAATCTCGTCTCTCGATGAGAGATGAGGATCACACGCACGCTGATAAGAATAAATGCGAGGTGAAAATTGTTATATACTTCTCTATAAGCAAAGATTATTCGATCGAGAGATCGAAGGCAGTGCGAAGATCGGTCCCCCGCGAAAGGGAAACTTCAGGTGCATTATTCTTTTTAACGTCTCGCGGTTATTGCATCCCCGTATTCCGCGTCTCCATCTGCCAATGTACATGACGAGGCCGAAGATTGGTCAGTCCGGGAAGCTATCTCGCACAGGCATCACTCCGGAAATTCGCGCGCGCGCGTGCGGAAGCGCAAGCTTCGCTCTCTCGCTTCCAGCATCCCCGTCTGGTCCAAACCAACGAGAGTGAATGCTTTCACCGGGGACGGAAAGAAGTACAGAAATAACGTTCCGATGGCGTATGACGTGGCGATCTTTTTATCTCTTGCATCTCCGACGTGGATCCCGGGATGGCAGGAGAGTACGACAGGGTAATGACACGTTGTAGGCAAAAGCGGGGTTGCGGAGAGCGAGGGAGGAGAGCTGCACGAAGACGTCGGGTGTTTCTCTCCCCGATGATGGAGATACGATTCATCGTTCTCCGTCCATCAGCATCATAGACTCGGCGCGACCCTCCCGAGTTTGACTCGCCTCAAGAAGAGACTTCGATTTTACCTTTTCCGAAGTGGCGAGGGAAGTGCGCTCTCTTCCTCGCCTCCTCTGCCACGGAGATGGACGCGGATGTTGAATTGTGACTAAACGCGAAGGGCGCGTTTTTCCTCGCCGAGTGCACGCCGAGTATCTTGCTTCGGTTGGAACGCCAGCAACTGATGTCCTATCGGCTCGACATTCGTGATTTCGCATCTATGACACCGTGGACGGACGAAAATGTCGAGCGGGTGATAGGTGAAGAGAGAGAGAAAAAGGGGGGCAGAGAGGGAGAGACTAAGAGAACGAAATAAATGGAGGAAAAAATACGAGCGAGGGAACGTTGGAGTTTCAAAAGCGGACTCGATTGGTGGCGTCGATAGTCGCGTATCTCGCGGCATCGCTTCCCTTCGCGCGGCGCTGACGCGCCGAGAGCGAATGCATGTTTTTCACGGCGCTCGATAAGAGAGACGGCATTCGCACGGATACGTACTACTGACTGCAGTTGCTTTTCCCATCACATTTTCCGCGATGACAGTCGCCGGCCGCGCTACGACGGTTTAATTTTCACGACGCGGGTTAATTTCACGAAAATATGAATTTTAGATCTCGCGCTGGTCCTCCTGCTGAAATAACGAATTCTCATTTCATTATGATTATATTTGTGACTGGCGCCGTAACGCTGCCGATCTCATTAACCAAATGGCGTTATAATTTATGTTAACCGGCCGGAAAGCATATCGATTCTGGACCTTGTTACCTCGGTCCTTTAGAAAGAGGCCGAATACAATTAAACGCAAACCGTTTTCCTCGTTTTCCTACCCGTGATAGGTGAAAGTCAATTATACCGTTCTGCTCGTTTTTCCACCACTTTCATTCACTGTACTCTCTCGCAGCTTACACAAGTGAATTACTTCTGACAGTAATCTTTTTCTTTTTCTCTTTTTTTCTCTTTTTTTCTTTTTCTTTTTGGCGACATTAAAAATGGAACATCTCGTCTATTTTTCTTCCCGCGAGAGCAGAGGAAAATTTTCGGGATCGACATCGCTTTATAGCATGATGATCGCCGTAAGGAAGTAAGAAATAATTTCTCACGCTGGCCGTGACTTTATCGAGAAATGCGCCATTGTTGTCGGAAATCCGATGGCATTTTTCGATCGATCGGTATATATCCAGTCGGATTTCGTGGCTGTCGCAAAAGTGGACAAGGAAAATCAGAGAAAACGTGGTCTGGGAAACGATCGTGCGGCATTGTGGCACCTACGCGTCCGTAATAAAAGATCGCAGAAAGGAAGCGGAACTTTAACGAAACGCTCATGGAATTTACGGTCCGCGTTTCCTTCAGTCGGAACTTCTCGATAGTAAAGCGCTAGTGAATTATTACACTCGGGCGTCTTTATTAGCGCGGATTTAGAGTTTTCGTGTAAATTCCTTTTACGCGATGTAATTTAAAACGATGAGGCCGATGCTTGCATTGTTCGTTCGATGTTGTGTCTGCCGTGAACACGCGACGCTTGCACATGTGTTGCGCAGAGAAATATTCCATCTTTTAATATAAGCAACATGAAGGAGCAAATAGTAGAGAGACGACAGCGAATGCCTGGCAATCGAAAGATCCAAGTTCGATCTTCAGCATTACTCCAATATGAACTTCCGCCCTCTCCCCTCGACTTCCATGATCGAACATACTCGATCTCTCAATTCTAATATTCAAATCATCATGAGCCAAAAAGCCAAAAAGACATCAGGGTCCTCCAGTCTGAAGATTAGTCGCTAGGTCCACTAGCACTGTAAAAATCATGAGTATCGAATATGAGCGATATGATTCTTACATTTGGGATGAAGGAAATCGCATCTCTCAGACATTGCATCTCTCATCGAAAGATGAATTAATACTCCATAACGACTGTTTCTTGTTTATTTTATCGCCGATAGTTCAAGCGATTCAATTCTTCAAACCAATAATTTCGCATCGCGGAATAACGCGCATGGTTGCGTGCGTTGCGTACGTTGCGTTAAGCTTGACCCGAGATAGGCCTTAGAACAGAGAAGCGCTGTGTAGTTTTAGAATCGATAGCTTTATTATAATTCATTCGATGATGCATCCGCTATACCCGATATCGAGACTTATTCCATCATTGAGCTATTTCGAGCGAATAATGCTTGAATATTTATTCGGTCGGGTGTCGATTTCTAACACCGCTGATAAATTCAATCTCCGATGAATTCCTCGAGCGAAATACTTCGTTTCGAAGCAGAGTTACTTTAGCCTCAGGGGAAACAATGTCGAAGACCCGATATGTGACAAACGTTTAAACGATTTATAAGTATCCGTTCTAGACAAGTCCCGAATTAAAATTCTGTTAAAGTTAAAGCGCGCTAATCAATGGATATAACCGCATTGTCGTAAAATGCGATCATTATGTACAAAGATACTCAGATTTTCGAGAGTTTCACTTTATAGAAGAAATATTGAATCTTTTACTTTCCCATTCAACCCATCATCCATCTCCTCTCTTTCTCAAGATTCATTCTATAAACATTTCGAAAATTTGTCGACTTAATAGAATCTTCATCATTCCCAGATCGGTTTCTAATGAAGTTTATATACGTGGCTTCCGATTCAGTTATAATCCAAGAGTCGCTGATGAAATTCAACTAGTTTTCGCAGCTCTGATAAATCGAGTTATCGACAAAAGCGATGAAATCATGAGTTTTTAGAGAGCTTTCTCTTCCACTTAACTTTGCACGATCGGAACGTCAGTGATCGTTGCCGTTACGTCCGTGTGTATCTTTCCGGTATGTGCACTCTCGAAGAGAGAAAGCGAGATAGAGAGAGAGAAATAGAGAGAGAGAGAGAGAGAGAGAGAGAGAGAGAGAGAAAAGTGAGCTAATTTCGTCGAAGAATAGGAGTACAAGAGCGGCTGGGCGGAGGGCGAGCAGGCAAAACGCGTGGCCATATTTCATCGTTTAGCTTCCCTTTAACGAGAAGCCGGTGTATCATTGTACTCCACTCGAGTATTAACGCCGTTCTGCGGGGAGAGAGGGGAGAGGGACGGCGAACTTTCCATGTATACTTGGCGCGTAGTTTGGTATCAATAAATTTCCATGCGCAGGGAACGGATTAGGTTTTATTACCTCTGTGGTCTGGCAGTAGATTATGGCGTCGAAGTATAACTATTCCGGCAACAACTCCGGAGGTCGCCGGCTTTTGGCGGGTGGAGAACGAGAAAGGGAAAGAGACAGAGGGAGAAAGGAGGAAAGGAGGATAATCAGCGTAGTCACAAAATGTTCAGCATAAGCGGAGAGGCATTATGCGCGCGATCCTACGAAATGCCGTACTAATGGAGAATCGATTCTCAAAATGGCTTTCTTAAACTGTGAATCATTCTAGTTGCATATGCACGAAGGGAAGCACCTCTCTCTCTCTCTCTCTCTCTCTCTCTCTCTCTCTTCGTGCTACCTTGTTCTTCGCGTTACGTAAATAAAGTGATGTGGATGTTACTGACACGGAGTTTCGCGCAAGTTGGTAGAAATTGGGTCGATCGACTATCGAGAATAACCGAGTAGTCTACTATAATCATGAAGCAGATTGACGATAAAACAAGCCAGAAAACGTATCGGATAAGTCACGAGGCAGCTTGCTTAAAATTTAAGATGCAATGTCATGTTTCTCTATTCTCTAAAACAATAATTTATTAATATCGTAAATCCACCGCCGTGATAATCCCGATGATCGTCACTAGACGCAATTGGACACGCGTATCATTATTGCGGATAATTAACGTGCTCGAATCGATACGCTACGATTACGTTAAGTGCCTCGTGGAAACTTGTCCAAGACTTGGCTAACAACTGCTAATTGTAGAAAAAAGGAACATCGAGAGATCCGAAAAGGGACATCAAGATTGACGGGCTCTCTCGAAGTTACCCCCTTCGAGTCTTTTCTTGATGCTCGATCGACCGTCTCGCCATTCGGAATCACGGTGCGGATCGAATCCCGTCGGATCTCTCGGCGGTCTCGCCAATAATTTCAAAAGCTACGTGCTGAAAATATCTGTACAGAACTGGCCAGAACGCTTTCGTCCTTCCTTTGGATTGGAAGAGTTTGACCTCGCGTCACGTCACGTCGCGAGAAACGAGAAGGAACTGGAGGCGCGAGGATGACGACGAACGGATAAACTCGCGGAGCGTCCGGGAAATGCGGCCGATTACGAGGCGACAGAGAGAGAGAAAGTGAGAGAGAAGGGAGGAGGGAAATAAGTGTTGCAACGGGGAATACAAAGTTCCTTTTTCGCGTTCTCGGTCGTGTCCTGGCAGCGCCGGGTTTCGCACGAAAGTTCGCGTCGTTGGCGGGACCACACGTGATCCATATGGGACTGGTATCACGCCTTTGCATATATCTTTCTCTCTCTCTCTCTCTCTCTCTCTCTCTCTCTCTCTCTCTCTCTCTCTCTCTCTCTTCGTTCCTGCGGATTTCGCACAAGCTGTCCCATAGCCCCCAGAGTCGCGCGATACGCGCAATAAATTTCACGGCTGAAAATCCGCGTGATATATATATACACACACACGTGATGCATTGTATGTGTCGCAGTATATACATACCTATACATATATACACATATATACGTATATATCGTGCATATCTTCGTCCGCTACATCGTTCTCGACCGTCGTCGATGGAGATGCGGGATGGACCAGATTAGAGATGGATGAGACGGGATGGCCGGTACTCTCGTATTTAGATTAACGTTACATTACGTAGCTGAACGGGGGCTGAACCGCCGGTTTGAGTTACACCGGTAGTTACACGTTGCACTTCTTAGGCGCTCGGATGATTAATAGGGTGCCAGTTCCACGCTGGACGAACTCGCTGCGTAGGAACGATGTCCGTTCGTCGCGTTCTCCGCGTTGAACCTGGATAGTTGCGTATTCGATTCGAATCGGTGCCGATGCCATCCAATCCACCAAATCGCTGGCAAAAGAGCGCCGGCAATTACAGATATTTGCTTGGCGATTCGCGAATTTTTTTACTTTTCGCCCAATCGATATGAGCGCCTGGCAGCACTAATGCTTTCTCGGCTGTTCGTCAATTTCTTAAAGCATGTATCCAACCATACGCCGAGTGCAGTTGCTCAGCGATTTGCATGTTTCCGAAAATGCTTAATTTTTCGTGTTGCGAATTCGGATAGACGATTATCCTCTTGTAAGGCTCGCGAATGTTCGCGATGCTATATCACGGATTCTGAGAGACGATTGTTCTCTCGTAAGATTCCCGAACGTTCTCGAAGCGGAAGACTCCTGAGTACGAGCACGTAAATATAAATATTAGCCGAAGACTCATGCCCAGGAATGTTATCATTGTTCGTTTTTGTAGTGCGGCAAGAACCGGGTACTTAGTTTACTTGGGCCGCAGAGAAGTCAAAGAGAGTCAGAGTGTCTTGCAGGCTATCCGAGGCAACGGTCACTTTTGTTAGAGCTGCGATCTAAAATATTATAACTGTTCGTTTGATTTCATTAAAGAGGATTGTTGTATTTTCTATGACTCTTATCTTTACTCGTCACGCTATCCTTGAACCGGCAAATAAAATAAATATCTAAACGGTGTAACGCGAATTTATCGAAGGCGCGTTAACATTTCGAGAGATTCCGTCTGGTTCACCCTAAACGCTTTTTATCTCTCGGGCTATCACCCGCTTTTGAAGCGCATGCGCACGCGAGTAAGCCGCGCTTCTAGATTCTGCTGGCATTAGGATGCACAAGGAGGTGACAAGTCTGATATAATGTAATGAAGATAAATAACGATTCTAGAGAGTGCGAGCGTTCGCGTGCACGGGCACACATGTATCTCCCGTCGAAATTTTATTATCGATTTTTCAAAGTGGGTTATTTAAATTCATCTCCCGCTGTCTGAATCCAGGGAGTTTCGATATCGAAGTATCTCGAATACATTCGAGAGCCGCTAAAAATAACTGACGGATAACCGGTTTTATCGCGTTACGCGAAGGAATGCATTTCACGTCCACGCGCTTGTCTTCTCTGCTATTCGCGACGACGGCACACACGAGTTCTGGATTCCCCGAACGAGAATCTTCTGAGAGCAAGCTTTCGCCGTGATTCCCTCGTTATCTCGGTCGCCTGTTAAATTTACGATCCCTTTATCTTCTTCGCTTCGTAATTTCGATCGCGAAGTTGGCGCGACAGGAGAGTAACGCGAGCAACCGCGGCGGAACATAATGGCGCGCGGAAAGAAAACAGGAAGCGCGGCCGCAGATAAACAGTCGAGCTGGAAGATAAGACGGAAGAGTCGAGCAGGATGGAGAAGACTAAGGGGAATGTGGCAGTGCGAAGGTGCTGGCGTACTTTGCTGTCGCCGGAAGTTGCGGACGCAACGCTTTATATTGTCCATGTGTCTGCGATGGGATTGGTCGCTGGTACGGTTCTCCATCATGAGACAAACTGGATAAACGCTCCGAGTATCCCACGGGAATGTACTAAGATATCCTGTTATTGTTCGTTATTTCATCTCGTTATTGCGCCCGAAAATTCCGAACCAAGCATCAGCACGTGTCCGTCAAGACTTTCTTCATCCGCTCGTCCGTGAGAGATACGTTTCCATCTATGCTTAATAGAGACGTAACTTTGTAGTCTGATGTTTTCGCCGGGAGAGATTGACGCGAATTTTAAATATCATCTCGCTGCGCAATTTGTCATGACTTATCTCTTTCTCTCTCTTTCTCTCGAACGAAGCGTCCAAGCTGGCGTCGAAATTATAGAAATAATATCGCGGTTATAGTAGCGATTAAAATTTTTCATTCCATTCTGTTTCTTCCCGTTTTCTTGAGCTTTCTATTTCCTATTTCCGCATGTTCCTGAAAACGAGAAAAAGAAAGAAGGTAAAAAAAAGAGAAACGGAAGATCAATTCTTCGTATAATCTCCATGTTCCGATCACCAAGACACCGCCGCTGCGGTCGCACGACGCTCGTTCATCATCGTGCGTCACTGCGAAAGACGTACGCATGCATATACGCACATGTGTATGCGTGCACCACCCGTGTACCCCACGAATTTTCGATAATCCAAATTGGATTCTCCCATTGAAGCGCGCGTCGGCGTTTCTCCGGCTTTCCTCCAAAATTGTTTCCTCTCCCCTTTCCCGAAAGTTACGAATTCGCCTCTCGCGGATCCCTGGAAAATGCCCGGCGAATATCCGATCTCTCTCTCTCTCTCTCTCGTTCAACAGTTTTCCGGAATTTCCCGCGTCGGCCGCCAGAAAATGCGAAAATGCGAACCGTGATTTCGCCCGCAAAGAACCGCAACGAGCTGCAACCGGGAGGTATGAAAGGGGGTACGGTCAGTACGGGGGTATCTTAACGTGCCTCGGATCGCCTCGGCGATTTCACCCGACACCGTGATCGAATCGGTTTCTCTCCTTTTCTTTCGGTATTCGACGGCGGGAGAGTATATCTTATATACGCAAGAGACAAGACACGTGCGGGTAGACGGGAAGGCGTGATCGTCAAATGAAAGGACGGAGATCTCACCGTTATATCGTCAGGATGGACTGGTCGTTTTTATTTCCATGTTTATTTTATTCGCGGCTCTTCTGCCATCTTGCTGCTACCGGTTATACGCATTGATCGTACAGAGAGAGATAGAGAGAGAGAGAGAGAGAGGGGCAGAGAGGAGGGAATGGCTTTTACATGTAATTCAATTTAATTTATTTACAGCCGGACCGTCGCTGATTCACTTAGTCATTCATTAATTGCATTACATCGCATTCCGTTATGATTACGCGCAGTTCCATTTCATGTCCTATCGATTTTCCGGCGGGTAAATACGTAGAATGTTCCACGGTTTATCTTGCCAACCTCGAAGCACGTAAATAAATGACCCCATCGAAAGCACGTTACAATGGAATCGTCCGAAACACAACGTAACTTTCATGCGGAAACTTTAAAACGATCGAGTGCCTATTCCGGGCAGCGGAATAGCCGCATCGCCTCTCGTGCGACTCTCGAAACGTTGCCGCGTTGATCCGCTCGCGAAAAAGACATCAATGTTCTTCCTGCTACACGCAGTGCAGCTGCGAGAATTGACATTCAGCAATGTTGGACACGCTCGACACATTTGTTTAGCAAGAACAACGATACTCGTAAGTTCCACATGCTATGTCTATTCCGATCCTACCGCATTCGCGCAAGCATTCCTGCAAGCATTCCTGGAAGTGCCCTTTTCGAATACATAATTTGATCATTTCCATCCAGATCAAGCTTCGCTTGCTCGAGCAAATGGCGTTTCTCCAAAAATTGCTCGCGAACGACATAAACACGCGGTGCCGTCCCCCTCCCCCTCAAAAAGGGCTCTAATCCTTCCTCAATCTGTCCGCGTTGCGAAATCATTGTCGAAATCATCCCGCAGCGAGCGCGCACGCGTGCACGCGTGATCACGCAAACCGTTACTCAATCTCGAACTGTCATTCAGTCCATCGATTAATTTCGTTTTACGTGCAACAGAGTAAAAAAGAACGATTAGTCACGCTTTCGGGCGCATGCATGCGCTCGGCCAGAAAATCGCGGCCGGAACTTCCCAACGTTCGATTGACGGTGGATCTCTCTCTCTCTCTCTCTCTCTCTCTCTCTCTCTCTCTCTCTCGCACGCGACCGCGAGGGAGAAATCCGCGATATGTCGAATGTATCGCTTCGTTGTTTTTTCCTACAAGGATTCGTCCCGCATTCTTGAAGCGAAATTTCATCGCGAAAGTTCGCTCGCAGAAATAGCCGGCCGGCATCATTCACCATCTCTCCTGCTACATTTGGATGGCGGTTCGAGGGTGGTAAGCAACTCGCGGAATTGCCTCGCGTGATCGCGAGCTCGCGATTTCGCGATTCCCTTAGCGCGCGACTCTCTAATTAGCTTGACAGATCGATCGGCCGAGCGTGCGGCCGGCTTTACGCCGATCCGAGATCGTTAAAGTGTAATGCGATCGTTAATCCTGGCCGGGTCGACTCGCTCGCGCGAGTCATGAAACCATTCGATTCGAGGATTATATCGATCGCGACTACCGAAATGCTCGCGGATGCCCTTCCGTAGCGACGCTCTTTCCTCGGCGGGTGCTTGCATTTCCCTTCGCAGATTTCGCGATTCCATGCCTTGGCAACGATCTTCCGTTTCGTCTCTTTGCTCGTCGCTTCAATTGCATGGAGCTTTTATTTTGTCTTTTAATCGATTCTGCCTTTAACTCTCACGTTGCTGCCTCTCGTAGTTCTTGGAAGATCTCTGCGATTCGTTAGCAGCGAGTTATTCCCTTACTTTATTAGTAACTTTCCCTTATTAGTAACTTCCCATTAATTAAAACGTGAGTTTATTCCCGCCAGACCGATCAACACGTTTCATCGCTGATATCGATTACCGCTTTCGCGAGGCTTGTCGGATTAATAATTCACGATACCGTGAAAGTATTTATCATATCAGTTAACTGTATGGCTGTCAATGACATCGATGTGTACGGTGTGTGTCTGCGTGTATGTGCGTTGTTCTGGCTGCCAGTATATAATTTAGCTGAAAAATGATAGAGCACAATAATTTCGCTTGAAGCGAGAATTCGATTCCTGCTGCAATTTGCGCGCGCGCATGCCTCGCCGCGTTATCCGCCTGGCGAAAAGCTCGCGCCGGTATATGCTTACGTGTATTATGAAACGAGATCTAAAATAGCAATTTCATTTTACGATACGCATCGCGGTTGTATCCATGGTGAATTATACAGCCGGCTCGGCGCTACCGGTCGAAAGGTCGTCGCGCAGTAAACTCAATTAGTAGCGATAGCGCTCACGTGTAGAGCTGGCCGCAGAAAAATGATTTTCCGCGAGCGCCGAGTGCCGCCAGGCCGAAAATATTCGGCGGATTAAACTCATTTGAATCGGACCGTGTAATCTCGGCCGCGTCCGGGGCAAAAAGGGGGAGAAGAGAAAGATAAACGACGGGAAGTCGCGAGAGGGGCGGCTCGCGAAAATTGCGATAAGCATGCGACATTCGACACGTTCGACTTGTGACGGCGCGCCGTTACGCTTATCGAGATTATGACGCCTTCGCTACCGTCAGGACGTGACAGGGTTGAATTTTCCGGATTTCATTAGAATCCAACTGGCAAGTTCGCGTAATAACCGTGTCACGAGCTTTACGTCACATGGGCGTCGATAGATCTTCTGTCATCTGCGATGGTGATAATCCTGTTTCTCGTGACGATTACTTAATCATCCCGCGTGCGAGAATTGTCACAATGGCGAGCAGAGGGCGGAACTGGCCATTCGGATTCGTCGATGTTTAAATACGCAAATTCTGCTGACAAATAAATATAAATCGCAACGCGTAATAAAATTTTCGGAATTTATTAATATCCCGCCATCGCGCGATCGCGCGTTTGTCAGATCACGATCGAGCGCGATTCCTTGGAAATCAGGCATCGGCGAAGCGCGGGACAAATTGCCCAATTGATCGCACAATCTCGCAGCGAGAGAAAAATGATTTTGTATATAAAAGCAAAGCGAGCGCACGCTTGTTTGGTCTCTCTTGTAGCTCCGTACGGGCCATGTTTCATGGCGAGCTGTCGCTCGCGTCACGATTTACCGAACATCCTGTATTTTATTCGCGCGGATTATCGCAGCGGGCGACGCGCCGCTGTAAGCCGATCCATTGCGTAACGCGACGAACGATAAATGTTCCGGGATTATGCACGTCCATTCCCAGTTAAGTTACTAATCGCGCGGTCAAGCGACTGCATCTACGCCGCCGTGAGAAGCCAACCGACGATGTTTCCCCGTGGCATAATGGTTCATTATCGGGGATTAGTTCAATTTGCGCGCGTACGGGCTTAGCTGGTGCATCACATTCAATGCGCGACGTCCAATCACGGCGACGCCGCTCCGAGTGGTGCAAGACGTTCGATACGCACGAGATTCGGCGCGATGAGCGGCGAAAAAAACGACAGAATTGTTCATGAGCTTGCAAGCACAGCTTGCACCAGCGGACCGGGAAAGTCAGGGGTTCAATCGATCGCTACCGATCGTAACCGTTTCTTCGAGATGGAACGATTCGAGCGATCGAACAAGTTCGTTTACCGAATCGTTCAGATCTGCGTTCGAGTCGCATTCGAGACTCGAGCGAAATGGCGCGGATGAAGTTCACGATTCATTTCTACCAGGAGCAATTTGATGGCGCGATTCGTTTAAATCTTCTTTCTGAATTCCAGTTCCAGCTCGCGGTGCTGATTATTACCGAAAGCGAATCGTTACGCGAATCGTGGTTGGCAAAGTCACTCCATTATCTTCGTCGTGACCGAGCAGCGATAAATTTTTATGTGTTGATATTCGGGGAAGACGAGGAACCTCCGACGAGTAAATTCCACGCGCTCGAGGTAAACGGCGTTTCCGTTAGCTAAAAATTCTCGCGCCTCGCGAATGGAACGTCGTCGTATACACTTAGTACCGCGAAGAACGTACGTTCGTTTCTGGCGAACGAAACAACCGATGCGAGCGTTGTCAGCGTACGTGTCACGTACGTGTTCGATCTCTCAGTTCTCGATTATCGGGGATTGGATCGTTCCTTTTTCATTTCGGAACACCTCTCGCTGTTGACTCGGTGCAGTCCCACGTGTTTGACCGATCTAACACACGCGCCAGCGTCTCGATCACATCGATCATCAATCGAATCTCGACATATTATTGGCAGCTAATTTTTCGCAGCATCGATGCAGCGCGATGACATTTATTCAATAGTGATTCCGTTGATTGCTTCATCGCATTCGGAGCTCATCAATTTATCATAAGCCGACCCGTCCCGTTAATGCATTTTATCATTCTTCCCACTCCGGTCGTCCGCGGCAATTTGAAAGGCCATTGAAATCTTTATGAGTCCGATCGAACCGATAATGGAGATGACCGATTAACGCGAACATCACGTCGAGATTCGCGCGAATAAACGAGCCATCGCGCGAATCGTCGCGCGATCGCCGGTTTTCGCGTCGCGATTCTCACGCGAGCAAGAACGATCCTCTCGACAATTCCGTATTCGCTGCAAACGCTGCAACACGATCACGAGAACGGGGCGTGTCCATTTATAACGACTGCACGGAATACGATACGGTCTGTTGTTCCTCCCGTTCGCATCTTGTATTTGTATGTTTCCTCTCTTTTCTGTATTTTCTCTCAATTCCCATTTCGCCTCTCCAGCGTTTGATTATATATCCGTTTCAATTTAAGCACGTGAAGCGCGGCGTAATACAGCTAAAAAGAACGGCTTCCGATACGTTACGAGTCTGCTCTCGCATCTTTGTATCGAGCATCATGGGGCTACTGAAGAGAAAGAGAGAGAGAGAGAGAGAGAGAGAGAGAGAGAGAGAGAGAAACGAGGCGAAGAGAGATCGGCAGCATTTGCGTTTTACATACGTATCGCGCGGCCATCGAGAGCCACCGTGGCAGAAGAATCGAAGTCTCTCGTGTTCCGGGCATGTAGGTCGTTCGTCTAACCACAGCCTCGAGTCTTCAGCCCGTACACCAATCGAAAATCGCGATCCCATCTCTCAGCGGTGCACAATATATCGCGATGCGGTAGGTTTCCGATCCCGGCGAAATCTCTTCGTTTAATCGCGGCCTGCGTGCCGCCGCTGCGCCACGAATACAACGAAATTTTATTTCGCCGCAGCTTAGCCGTGCTATGCGCGCTGCGCAGCGAAACTGACGCTTGAAATTGATACCGGACGGTTTAATAAAAAATTAACGAAGCAGCGTCGAAGAGATACCGCGAGTAACGATGATATCATTCTAAACATAACTGGCACGGTCCGATATTATTCCCGGCATGCGGTAACATCGTGTAATTATATCACATTGTATTTTTTATTAGCTCCAGATAATCGTTCGTTAACACCCGTTTTTCATCGTTGATTCGCTTCCTGTAAAAGATTCCAGTCTCAGATTCGACCGCTTGGAATTCTACGAACCGCATAAAGCATCTCCGTACGAATTCGTATTTCTCTGCGTGCTTCAATTTGATGTCTTACGGAAAACTGACGTCTCGAGAGAGAGATAAAAGAATGCGGGACGATCGAGAGTATTTTATGCTATCGGTATCCATACAGTACATGCATATACGATATTAAAGTACGCGGATATGTTTACCCAACAGAAGAAATAATACAATTTCAATGGTGATACGTAATCTCGGCCGTGGCATGTTTGCCGTGCGTGTCGCGCTGCAGAGTCGCGTGCGTTCTCGATTGAATTTCTCTTACATGCTCGGGGCGCGTTCGACACCGGTTAAGCGGCATGTTAGATAATTTTGTTTGCCCGTCCCCCTTTCCCTTCCCAGTTTAGGTAAAAAGCGTCCGTCGATGTAGGCATTTATGTGCATTCGATTCGCTATCAGTTGCCAGCGCTCGTCTTGTTTCGCGTACAACATGTAATATGCCGGTTTTCTCGGAATACTCGGGCGAGACACGAACGACATTTGCGGCGGATTAGAAGGAGGCAATATTCATGTAAATGGTCGGCCTCTCGTTCTCGGACTTTGTAGAATAGCCGGACGCCGATTGTTCTCCAAATCGCATCCGGTCGATCGCGATGCTCTCCGCTTCTCTCTTTCCACCGCGCGAGATTTCTCATATTCGACCTAACTGCCAAATAAGATAGCGCGCTCTCTCGAGCGTCTACATATTTTATCACTAAAGCGAAAGAACACGTAATGGCACTTACGGGACGCGACAGCTCGCTCGGCACTTTGCCGTTCGTTCGGCCGTTTTCCGTTCGGCCGAATCGCGGAGAACTCAAAGGAAGGAAGCAGGGCGGCACATCCCGCAATTCGAACACCGCGAAATTGGACGCGCGCGGCGCGGGATTATAGTCGCAGGTGACATGCGTGCACATATGTGTGTGTGTGTGTGTGTGTGTGTGTGTGTGTGTGTGTGTGTGTATGTGTATTCGGGGCAAACAGGCCCGCGCTCGGCCGCGAAATTCGTGAAATTCAATGGAAATTGCGTCCCTACGTTCCCTACGTTCGGTGTTTAACCCTTACGTTTTCCCGGCCGCTTCGGCCGGTTCAGTTATCACACCGCCTCCTCGCTCTTCTGCTCTCCTTCCCCTTCACGACAAGGATAAGCGTGTTAGCTCCCGTGCAACCGCGGTACGCGGTTTCTTTTTCTCCTCTCGACCGGCGAGATTGAAGATACCGGCTAGATAACGCTTGTAACCGTCTTACAAACAGCCGGTGCACTCGCTCGCCGCGCGGGGCGCCCCTTTCTCGCCGCGGCGGGGCCCTTAAAGCGACAGGGATAAAGGAACGTTATCCGGCAGTTCTAGAGCGTCGAGGGAGTTCCGCTTTCGCGTAAGAATCCGCGGCGTCTTATCTGACCGCTGATGTCGGACGGGCGGTCGCTGGTCGAGAAACCGCCATCGGCGGCGACTTTTCCCTCGCTTGAAATAATAAAAGCGGAGCAATAAGGACGGGAGGAGCGGAGGGGGGGGAGGGAAGTGAGCTGGCACAGCGCGATATTTACGAGCGATCGGACGTCCGAGCTCGGCTCGATTCGCATTGTTCGCGCCGGCGATTTCAGGAAATGGAAGCGGCCCCGCGACAAATTTCTTCTTTATCCGCGCCATCGCCGCGCCGGGTAAATCACCGGCGCTAACAATGGGCCAAATCAAATGGAATATTTAATAAGATTTCGTTATCGTATAATTTTATGATACTTAGAAGAGAGAGAAAGGGAAAAAGGCGGCAGGGGCGACACGTGAAATATGGATTTGCGGGCCTTTATTAAGAGATGTCCTCATTATTTTTATCATTTTACGGAAAAATCGGAGCGAACCGATTTCTTGTATTTAGATGAAGAATTTGTTAGAGCGCCTTCGATAGAAATTCGTTCCACACTGTTTAAATATTTATTTGTGCCGATTCTGGATAGCGTGACGAGTAAAGATAAGAGTCATAGATATCTATCTACCTTTTTATCTTCTTTAATAAAATCAAATGAACAGTTATAATATTTTTGATCGTTGCTCTAACAAAAGTGACCGTTGCCTCGGATATCTCGCAAGACACTGACTCTCTTGGAACGCTTTGTGTCCCAAGTAAACTAGGCAGCCGTTTCTTGCCGCACTACAAAAGACGAACATTCTTGGGCCTTGGTCTTCGGCTGATGTTTATATTTACGTGCTCGTCCTCCGTATCGAGAATTTTACCAGAGGACAATCGTCTATCCGAATCCATAACAGAATTTAATAAAAGTTGATGAACATTTTCCACAGCGCAGCAACGATTGATTAAAGATTGAGTCGGTTATAAATAAGCGAAATTTCACTTAAAAGTGATTCGATATCGCGAGAAATAATCTCTTTTAGCCTCTTCTTCTTTTTGATATTTTAAACGCGCGGAAATTTATCTCGCGATTAATGGGTAATTTAATTTTTCATCCAATCCTCGGTGAGAGTTGCTTCGACATTAAATAATTCTTTTAAACGATGTCATCGATTTTCTTGAAAAAGTCACAAGTATTGTGCGTCTCGCATGCGCGAATTCATCATCGCTTAATTATGCGCGTATTATATCTGCACGAGTTTCGTTGTTTCTTTCGCTGCTGCTACTACTGCTGCTGCTGCTGGCTATCTTTTACACAATTTAGAAATTTCGTTGTACGCGAGCTTCTCAGATTTTCCGACGTGAAACCTGTCGAGCCGTGGCGTGAACTTCTCAGACCATGCGATGCAACGTTTCGCCAACCTCGTGCACGTCTACTTCCCGTTAGGAAGCATTCAATGTGAATGAAGCTTCACGGGACGATCGAGACTCGCGCGTCAGTCACGACTTACGAAACCCCATTCGAGAGTCGGATGGATTCGGAGCGGATGAAGGAGGGCGAAACGCCGTGCAAACATCAGAATCATGGCTTGGTCCTAGACAAACCGCCGGCGGTTGTCGCGCATGTATGCTGCACCTTCGTGCGTGCACGCGCGTGCACACGAGGGGTGCGCTCGCGCTCGAGGAGAGAGTTCGCCGGGTTATGGCTGTGGTCAGGTAGAACCGTTGGTCTTGCTTAATCTGATTACGAGCGAGGTGGTCGAGGATCGATATTTTCGCGTGAGTTTTCCAGGCAATCGGCCGCGAGATAGCGCGGCCCTGGTGTATTTTATACGCGTACGCGGACCGACCCCGTTTTACCAGCCTTTCTCTCCTTCTTTCTCTCTCTTCCCTCTTTATCCTTTTTTTCCATTCGTCTGTCCATCATCTCCCCTTCGCGGCGACAGATGCGCATCCGCTTTAATGTTGCGCGCGCGGTGAGAACTGCTCTTCGATCTTTCGACTCTAGCGTCTTCTGATGATTCACGATCTTCATCGGGCGCGATGAGAGGCTCCCTCTCATGTTCCTTCGCTCGTCTTCATGTTCGTGAAGATAAATCAACCGTGATGGCGAGTTTCGTTGCAGGCATCTCGCTGGATGAAGCGCAACGCTCGTCCGGCGAATTCTTACTCCGACCAGACTTGTTCCATTCCGACTAATCGCTATAAATCAGAGAGACACCGCGTCTGCATTGCGCTTCCCGCAGCCGATGATTCCGTTATCGATCGGCCGCTGGCCGAGGGGAGACAAATAAATTATATTCATATTCGCCCGTTCGCCCGATAATGCATCGTCTTCGCGGCGGAACTGCTCGACCTGGCGGGATAATGATGGCATCGATTCTCGATAAATATTTATGCCACATTAGAGATCGCATCGGGATTGTCAATAACGGTGGGATTTCGTGCCGGCGGGGCAGAGTGCTATTCGTATGCTCCAATAATGTATGTCCGAGTTATCCGACAAGATTAAAATGTGTACACGAGGCCGATTGGCCATCTATTGTGCAGCGTATCGCGCGCTCTACCTCGCGCCAGGGAAATGGGAACAGGAAACAAATGCCGTTATGCCGGTCGCGTTTCACGGATTTTTCATTATTTTGAGTTGCGAGAGAGAGAGAGAGAAAGAGAGAGGGAGGAAGGGAGAGGGGGAGAGGGAGGGAGATGGTCGCGGCGCAGAATTTATGGAGCTTCGAGTCGATAATCCATTTTAAAGCGTGAAACACGTTACCGCCGGGAACGCCGTTGTTTTCGCGAGAGATCTTCGTCGCTCCGATCCGTTTGATGCGTTTGATACACGCGAATACACTTTGCGCTCATGAGCAGAGAAACGAACGGTGGATTTCCTATTTCGCTGGCCTCGCCGGCACTCTCACCGCTCAAGGATTGTTTGACAAACATTAGAGCGCCGGTACGAGCTGGCATGAAAACTGGATAAACATCTGTGACGCTTGAAAGCATGAAATGGGAAACAGCTTGGATGAGCAATTTGTGTCAATCAAACAGCAGGCAAGCGAGCGGCCCGAACGGGGTAAAGACGCGCGCCATTTTATGCAATGTTTACGCCCCGTTCCCGATCCGTGGATCGCGGCTGCGAGATTGTCGCGGGCTTTAAATTTCCATCGGGCAACGCGCGTGCAGATATCTATTAACGGCAAACATAATCGACTGGACGAACATAATTCGCTGGCGGAAACTCGAGACTCGATGACGGGGAGACGCGGACGGCCGATTCGAGATACATCGCCGCGATACGGCGTCGTAATTGATAATCGATATTATCTAATCCCTGCCGGATGCGCGGAAATCATCGTGCGGAAATCATTCGTACGGCTCATTCGGCGGAAATCGCGTGATAGCGCGAGGCGTTCGCCGAGCGAGGATCTTGGAGTCTCCCGAATGTCTGGCCGAAAGCTTCAACCGCTCGACGTGAAATATCGATCGACAGAAGGAGATCGGGCTGGTATAAATCGCGCTAAAGAATCATCCGTTTATGCGCGGAAGGGAACGGACGACGCATTCCGGATTGAATAGCCGGCATGGCTTTCAGCCGCGCGAGGGAATCCTCGTCGCGATGCGCGCTGACACGCGCCGGCGATCTTTAGCGCGTTGACTCCTTCGCGAGTGAAAACGCCGCCATCCTTCATAACGGACTGCGATTCTAGCGAGCCGAGCATCGATATCGCGATCTCGACGGCGACAGCTACGCGCGGCGCTTTCATTCAAACGAATCCGATAATCGCGCGCGTCTCTCGCATCTCGATCGCAAATCGATCGAGCTCAAGATTTTTGTCAGGCTTAACTCGAGTATTCCGCAGCTCGGCATTCGCGCGAGATCGACCGAACTTGCAGCCGTTACCGGCAATCTCGAGCGCGATCTTCGATGTCTCATAAATATTTATCGATGCGATTATTATCTCGCCAAATCGAGCCGGTTCCGCCGCGGAGACGTGATGCGTTGTTGCATCGGAACGGATGAAGGTAGTCGCATCTCGCGAGGAATAACGAATGAAACGTTAACAAAAAAAGAACTTACGCTGGTTCGGCCGCGATGATTCAAGCCTGGTGTAAAAGTAAAAAAACAGCGTGCTTGCGAGCAGCGATGGCGGAACGAGATGCGCGAGATACGTACCGAGATGATACATTTTTAATCGACATCGCTTTGCGAACGGATAAACGGCGGCATCGTCCATTCATTCATCCGGCGCGGGTTACGGCGCGCGCTCTCTCTCTCAACTCGCGAATGTTTCATCGCGCTATTTTTCAATCCGCGCGCAAGCCGGCCTCAGTTTCGAAACTTATTTCGCGAGCGATTTTTCGATGAATACCGAATACGCGCGCCGCACGAACAATAAATGGGATTGTTCCGCGGGTTTTCACGCGCGCGCGACCGCGAATGGGTATTCGCCGGATCCGATGCGGCGTGTGCGCGAGTGCGAACGCGCGATCCGGAACGCCAGCGTTGCGGAAAATAATCATTTGACAGCTGCGACGATTGCGAGCGGCTGTGCCGATCTGCCGATCCGACTTTGTCGTCGTTTCAAGTTTCGCACTTCTCGTGCGCGCAGAAACTTTTCTCGTCGTGAATAACTCGCATCGCCGACTATCCAGACTGCTTCCTCGAATCATGGACCGTCTACGTACGCCCGAAAGAGCGCCGCGCGAGCATCGCTCATGCGAATAGCGGCGCAACGGGCTCTTCGGTGTTCGCAAAGAGAGAGAGAGAGAGAGAGAGAGAGAGAGAGAGAGAGAGAGAGAGAGAACTCTTGCAAGAAAGAAATGACGAAGAAAAGGTGAAAGATGAAGAAGAACGCAAGAAGCGATCTAGCTGGTCGGACCGAAGGAACATCGCAACGTTAATGCAGCGTTAACGCGTTAACACGGCCGCATCTGATTATCGCTCTCGCCCGCTCATTCAATTACGCGAGAACGGCGTCGCGACTTACCGAATTTCGCTCTGGCGTTCAAGCTCCGGTGCACGCGCGCAGGAAACTCGCACTGCACACGGAAGTGCACTCCGCGACTCTTCGGATTAGTTCACTCGACTTTCCCCAGCTCGGTAATCGCCTATTTAAGCGGACAAAGGCACTCGAAAGTCAAATTCCGTGAAAGTAAGGACGCGCGTAGCCCGCACGCGTTCTCCGGAAGCGTCGAGACGCGATCGCGCGTATGCCTCAACCGTGGCACCGCGTGGGATTCTGCTGGAAATTTCTCAGCATTTCTCGACTTTCTCTCGCATCGTGCTGCAACGATCGCGAGACTCTGTCGATCCTCACCCTTCAACCGCGTTTTATATTTTTCGTCTCTCGCGGCCGACCAAAACGCGGCATTTCTCCGCGGATGACCCTCCGCATTTTTCCATACGCGCGCGGTTTTATCGCCCAACATTTGTCAGCGCGAATTAACGATTCCGTCCCGATTCCGCGCGCGTCGTACGCTCGAACGCGCGCGCGCAAGGCGCGTGCACGTCGCCCGGTGTCAGGATGATTTAAGCGCGCGATAAAGGGAGGGTGGCCTCCCTTGCCCGCGTGGAATTTACCATAACGACGAAATCGCCCGTGCGAGAACGTGTAATAACTGGCTCTCTCTCTCTCTCTTCCTCTCGCGCGCGAGACGACTCCGTTCGCGCTAGCGCTCATGTACGAGCGATTCTGTTTAACGCGCATGACGATCGTGAGCGCGAGCTTGACTTTATTTACGACGGGGTGCGCCTCGTCGCAGCGAAGGGGGTGCGAACCCTCGACTCAGTGACGTGCGGATACCGCGTGTGCAGATACGTGCGCGTACGAGTCATTGTCCAATGGCAGGCGGAGTCTTAATCAGATTAGGCCGATCGATTCTTTTCCCCTCTTTTGCGGCGGAGTCGTTTTACGATCCTCCGTCGCGTGAATGATTTTTTTTCTCCTTTTTTAGAGACACGCTGCCTACCTACCTGGTGGTGATATCCCTGTCCGATTACGTTTGTCGAGATAAAATTCGAGCGAGAAGGAGAGGTGGCGGGAAGAAGAAGGAAGCAGAGAACAGGAGGGCCGCGTGCGAGCAAGAACAAAGGAGAGCGACAGGGGAAAGTGCAAGGCGAACAGTCGCCGTGCACGGCATCCGACGTAGTCCAAGGGCTGCAAGTTTTTATTCGAGACGCATTCGAGACCGCGGCAATCGAAGATTAAGCCTGATTAATAGGAAACGGGGGAGGGGGAAACGGGGAAACGCGGAGATTTCGAAGGGTCAGCCTTCTCCAAGCTCGGGAATAAGATGAACGTGTGATTCCAGTGATCGAGTTCCCGTCGAGCCTTCTTAACTCGCTTATCTCGAGTGATATCGGGATAAACGCGAATAAGAAGCGGCCAAAGAGCGCAAATGTCAAAGTTGAAACTCCGAGCACTCCGGTTCCTCCTTGATTAAAGTCTCGCATTAGTCTCGTTGGCCACAATTCGCCCCAAAGTTCAAAGGCGATTATCCGATCGATGAAATCGTCCACGGGCAGTCCATTAAATTCGTGTCGCGACCCGACACGAGCGACTCACTGACCCCGCTCGATCGCCGCTTCGAGTCAGCTTCGACGAGCTCGGCTGCTGCGCGATTCGCGCGTCTCGCATTGCTCCAATCGTCGCTTCGGCAAACTCGTCAACTGCAATTTGTCGCGCGCGATTTCGTCGTTCGATTCTTCGCTTCGACGCTTGCAGGCTCGCGCTCGTTCGATTCGCGCGGACGCGCGTTGGACGTACTTCGGAATTCGTTGCGTCAATTTTACCGCCGCGTGCTCCGCCCTTTTCAAGATCGCGCCCTATCGCGCAGAGCGATTGAGCTCGAGATTTCAAGTGGAGTCTGCACAGCGCGGCGGAGATGGGGAGCAGAATCTATGCTTTCTGTTGCCGAAATTATTGAAGTTTAGCGAAAGTTTAGCGAATTGGATAACGCGCTGAAAGGCGTCTCCGGTTTATCGCGTTAACTTTTCTCGTAATGATATTTCTTCGTGATAGAATTCCCATATATGCAGGATATATGTGTGCATGCAGGACGGAGTGTCTTTCCCACATTGTTTCCAATGAAGCATGTCAATTTTAATCAGGATCGTCTAATTAAAACGTCTAATTAAAATTTAAGGAACTCTATCGATTCTCTGTCGAAACTTCCTCCTGAATGTCACATATTTTCTTAATTCTCCCGTGTCGAGCGTGATGTCGAGCGGGACTCGGAGAACTAAATTTAACATTTTTCAATATCGCCACGGCGAAACTTAAACACTCTTTCCGCTAAGCGCAACGTCGCGACTCCTCAGCGGAATTAACGCGGCATGAATCTCGCAAGTAGAACTTCTCAAGTTGAAAGTTCTCTGTTTGCTAGTACGGGGCGAGCAAGCGCGATGCGGTAACTCTGATTTTCTCGCGGTAAGCATTATGGACTCGTACACGCGCGCGTTCTTTCTCTGTCATGGCTTAACGATTTGGGAAACTATGACGTGCATGGCTGAAGCGTGTTAGGGTATCATCGACGTATCGTAATCTATCTCGGTCACCTTTTAAAACGCGACCTGTCGCTTCCGGGACATTTCGGCCGCCGACTGATAGTTAATAATGAGTTTACGTTTCGCTGTGCGTAATTGTGAATTACACAGCCGACTACGGCGCGTTAATAGTTTCATAACCACGTCGCTTTAGCACACGAATTCGATTATCATGCTTTATCGATGAAATCCGAAATGAATATTGCGTCGACCACCGTGCTTCCGGACTCCGTAGATTCAATTTTCTAATTTCACCGCGCAAATAGCCTCGCAGATGGACGCATGAATACGCGCGATCGATATAGATTCGCCGATCGCATGCACATCGCTCGTGCACGAGATTCCGTCTTCTTAGACATCAGAATCCAGTCTATCGAATCGAACCGTGTCTCGCAGCGAATAATAACTACAAATGCATATCCCGCTTACTTAAGAATTCGAGATTAAATGTATTGAACATAACGTGGCAGGAACATTATGTAATGCGGGATCAAACGCGTTCATTTACAACCACGTCGAAAATTTTCTGCCCGTCTGTCGAGCGACTGACATCGAGCTGCTCTGTGATCGATTCGACCGTCAGGCGCGGCGATTTTTCGTCTTGTCCGGTGCACGGCACGATACGAGGCGATATCGACTTTAAGGGCGGAAAATAGAACGGCCAGCCCGTAGCCTGTGGCCGATTTTATGAATGGCGCGCCGCGGAAACGAGAGAAAAAAGTACGGCCACCCACCTTCCTCTCTCTCTCTCTCTCTCTCTCTCTCTCTCTCTCTCTCTCTATCTMTCTATCTATCTATCTATCTATCTATCTCTCTTTCTTTCCCTATCGCGGACTCGAGGGACGAAGCGCCACAGCGCCTGCTGCGCGCGAAGCAACGTAGCACCAAATTTCCCGTCCAACAGGTCTTCCGGCTCGTATGAACGTCACGACTCGCTGCGAATGTTATCGAATAAAGCGCGAACGAAGCGCCGTTTTTGCTTACGACTGGCGCTATCGGTGCCGCACGCGCACCTCTTTTTTCGGGCATTTCGTTCCTTCCGCGCTGCCGCGCGCGATTGTACGAGACGTCGGGTGGCTACTTCCGGTTCTAATGTCGCGATTGTCGCGTCCGTTCGCGCGCAACGCGGAATTCCTTCCAGCGTCACGCGGGCGACAGCGGCACGATAGAAACAGAGGTTCGAGCGATTCCGCGCTGTTGCGCCCGTGAAAATGAATATTTAACTTCCGATTGCACCCGCGCGCGCATCGAGGCCGGTTGAAGCGAAAAATCCGACAGATTCCAAATATTATAGCGTTACGATAACAGATATCGTAAATACGTTGGGAAATTTTTAACCGAGTTCGCAACTTTCCGCACAATATAACATTTTTCATGTATCGCCGATCGCGATACCGACAGATAACCGAACGCTACATCTCTCTTTTATATTCGCAGTTAATTGTTTCCATTATGTTCCAAGTTATGCACATCTGTTCGATTGCGTCGCTTTCGCGCGCATCGCTTTACACGACGCCCCAGCCAGACGGAAGGAGAGCATCGAATACACATCCCTCTCCTTCGATTTCTGAGTATCAATTCGAATATTATCCCAGGGGAAAGGATCTTGGATCTCGCGAAGCGAAGATGACGCGTGCGGAAATCTGCGTGCGAGCGTGAGATCTTCTCCCAAGTTGCCGACGTCGCGCTGCAATGCGTTTTAAGCGCTTGCAAGCTATGCTCGCGCGCTTCGTCGACGATTATCCGATTTCTCGTCTCTCATTCAGCGCACATCGTGCGTCATCTCGTCATCTCGAGTGTGGCTGGCGGCTTGCCTTCCCTGTTACGCTCTCGCCAGGATGTTCTTCTCGCCCTTGCTCTTTCAAGCACGAGCATCACGGCCGCCAAAAAGGCAGGTCTCCTCCTCTCGAGTCCTCTCCTCGTCTTTCTCTTCTTTGCTTCATTGATTTCTTCTTGCCGCGTCCTTGGACTTGTTAGACGGCGCGAGATGACGTGGAGGCTCCTCGAGCCTCGCCGAGCACCTGAAACCTCGCTCGCGCCGGTTGTTCCGCCCGGAAATTGCCCATCAGACACGTTAACAGCAATGTCTGCGTGCATCCCGACCCAATATTTAGCAGTTCTGGCCAATGGCCGAGAAACGCATTAATGCAGATTGTCGCTGTCGCGTCGCGGCGCGCCGGACCTCCCCGACGAGGCCGTTACGCACGCTTTGACCTTCTCGCGTCCTCTCGCTTATACGTGCATCTGCCTCTCTATCTCTCTCCCCGTCTCTGTCCGCTCCATTCCCGACGACTCTCCCCCTGCTGCTCCATCCATCCATCTCTCTCCCTCTCTTTCTCTTTCTCTCCGTCCCTCTTTCAAAATTGATTCGCCCCAGGGAGTCGCGCGGCAGGCGTAAATCATCGAGAAAATTTGATTGCACTCGTTTCGCGACACGCGCTCTTTTTTACGCCCGGCGTTACGTGTCAATTGGAGAATCAAGAGAAACTGAAGCTTCATAGTAACAAATAACGCGAGGATTGCATCTGACGCCGCTTTCTATGATGTTGTTAATTGGCTCGCTCTCGATAGGGCGGTCTGCTCTTTGTCAGGGACGAATTATGTGTTTCTCTTTCTCCCTGTCTCTCTTCCTGTTCCTCTCTTTGTTTGATATTACGATTCGATATTATAATACGACATTTATGATTCGGGGAGGCCAGACATCGCTCGACAGACCTCAATGCAATGACTGTTCTCGTTATCATTAACGACCGACGACATCTGCAAAAGTCACCGGCGCGCCGTGATGAAAGCGCAGAAGCGAAGAAAGAGCATTGTTATTTGCACACGCGTATACGCACGCATGCGTATGCGGAATCATTACGGTTGCAGCGGCCATGCAGTTTCTGTTTAACTTTACGCGACATCAAATTCAACTGCTCGCACGTTGACAGCTGAAAATCACCGTCCAATCTCGGTAAAAATGATCGCCCTGCAATGCATCTTCGATCAACATTCTATCTGAATTCTAGAACTCGCGCAGCGCAATCGAAAGTCCCGCGCGTAGCGCTCGGAATAATTAGACGAGCGGACAAAGCGCGCGTCCCGCCTCGTTTATAATTTCGCGACGCTGAACGTGAGCGGTCGCCGGCAAGAGAGAGAGAGAGAGAGAGAGAGAGAGAGAGAGAGAGAGAGAGAGAGAGAGAGAGACGGACAAGGAGAGCAAAGGGTCCGCTCGGAAGTCCGGCGCGGAAACGCGCGCGTCAGTGAAATTATGCGGATCACGACGAACGATTGTCACCTTTGTCTGAGCGACCGCTCGCAAAGCCAGAGCCAGCCAAGCCCGGCTGTCCCCCCCCCCCCCTTCTGTCGGTATTCTGTCGGTGCACTCTAATTAAGTGAATCTCATATCTTTGTTGTGCCGTTTGCGCGCCCGCTGTGCACCGCAATGCCGCGTAATTCCTTCAGAAGGTAACAAATCCGCGCAACCAGCACGGTCAGCCGTGATCGAGCAGTGATTGACGCAAAAATCTCTCGATAGGCATCGATAGATCGATGCGTCTCACATGCGGAACGTGGCGGCATCGATACGCTCGGTCGTTAATATCTTTCACGTGGAATATATTCGCTGATCTGCATTCTTATTTATTACGCACGATTACACGAATTAGGGCAGATTTCTTTGAGACTCACTCTCGTGGTCTCTTTGTTCAGCCTTGTTATCATCAAGACAGATACAAACCTAAGTTGGGACGGATGATGGGACGAACATCGAGAGTTTAAGTCCCCGCGGAATTGACACGCGAGAATCGAGGCGATCAACGAATTCAGCAGCAAATACACCGCTCCCGGTCGCAGTCGCGTAACGTTTGACATTCGCATCAGGAATCTCCGCTTTAATGATAAACTGTGCGATAATTATTGCATCGTCGCTTTTAATCGCTTTCAACTTTAATCGCTCTCACACAAAGCGATTCACGCTCAAAAGCCGCCGAAATATTAACTCCAGCGATAAATCGCAGCGCCGCGACTTTTGATTATTCCGAATCCATTGACGCGATTCGCGACAACAGTCGCGCGCGAGCAACGCATAATTACCCGCGATGTAAGCGTAACTCTCGTCGCGACGAAACGCGGCTGGAACCAAAAAGGAGGCTGGATTAAAAGGCGCGGACAACGGAGAACAAATGTGGCAGAACGGGTTGCGGTCCGTTTGTCGGCGGTCCCGCGGTTCCGCAACCCCGACTAATGGCCGGCTAATTGGCGGAACGCAAATAAATACCCTCCGGCGTTGCCGTGAGGGTCGCGAAAACCTCCCGGGATCTGCTCTATGAGGATATACTGTCTTCGGACGCGCATCGCCACTTCGATGGCGGCGGAATCCGCCCTCGCGATGACATCCTCGCGAAGCTGATAGATTTCACGACTCGTCTCCCCGCGCGTACGTGTTCGAGGGGTAGCACCTCCCCTGCGAACTTTTCCGGCTGGAAGACCAGCGCGAACTTGCGAGATAAAATTGCGCCGGCTTTTGAAGCCGCGAGCGAGCGATCTCACGCTTCCGTCTCCGACCGACGAGAGAGAACGCCTCGCGATCGTTGAACGATCTCGCTTTTAAATTATCCACACTCGTCGCGCAATCGAGATGTTTCGTCATCTCGCTGACACTTGACGATGTTTGAAATATCGTGACGTCGAAGAATGAAGTCTCTCGGCTTCACTTTTCAGCACTGATTCAGGTTTCTCTCTCTCTCTCCCTTTCTCTCTCTCTCTCTCTCTCTCTCTCTCTCTCTCTCTCTCTCTCTCTCTCTCTCTCTCTCTCTATACGATATCTTGTTCTATGCTTCGCCTTTATTCCTCTGGTCATTATGCTATCCGTTAATCGTGGATCCTTCATTATGGCCGGGAGATAAATATGACCCGCAAATGTCAAAAGTTCGCCAGCTCCTGACTCATGCCATGCTCTAATATTAACACTCACGTTGTTACAATCCGGAGAATAATCTTACAAAGTTTCCCGTATAATCTGTCATAAAATCTGAGGAAAGTTCACGGCGTCCTCGCCCTCGCTGGAATCAGTTTCGACAGCGGTAATCCTGCGGAAGAGAAGTCACATCTGAGATTGCCGAAGTGGTCAGTTAAACGGCGAAGCCTAATTTCTCATTTGCTCAAGCGGATGTCGTTCCCTCCAAGTAACAATTTATCGTAATAAAAGATGGACACAATGATGTGACACAATCCGGATAAACTACTTCTCTTCTCTAGCGATAACGATTCTTCTCATGCAGGGCAGACAGAATAGATCGATCGATCGAACGTTATGATTCACGCAGCATTCTAGCTCGAGACGTTCCAACTCTGAAGCAACAAACGAAAGGTCATTGGCCAAAGCAATGACGAGACAGCCCTTGCCTGCGTGTACTCGCGGTCACTGTTGCTCTAGCTTCGACCCTCTCTTCTTATTCCGATCGAACGATGGCGGCAAGGCCGGATGCAACGGCGAGGGCAACTACTGGTCGCGCTGGCGGAACGTGATGTCAGCGAATGCAAATCTCGTCTTTTATCGCCAGCTCCCGCAGGTCGGTTGAAATTCTTCGCGCGATTGCAGTTCCGGCAGCGGCGACGGCGGTCGCGATCGTGCTCGATCGCGCTTGCCGACACACTCGTAAAGCAGAGAATCGATTCGGGACTGTCGGCCAATTTCCAATCCAGGGAAACGGGGGGGGGAGGGAGGACCGGCCCTTTTTTTCCTCAGGGGCTGGCGATTGCTCGGAATCGCACAGAATCGCGGCGCAGCTCGGGGCGATGTTATCGCGCGCAGCGTTACGACGCGTATCGCGCGCGTTTCTGCGGCCCGCGCGGATAATAGCGGAAAGATACGCTTTTACAATGCACTTTTTGCTATAAAAATTTCAATCGCCGACCATCGAGCAACGAGTCACTCCATCGTTTCTGCGACACGTGCGTGTGCGATTCGCTCGCTCGTCTCTCGCTTTTATCTCCGGCAATCGTTTCGATTCTGAAGAGAAAGAGAGAGAGAGAGAGAGAGAGAGAGAGAGAGAGAGAGAGAGAACCAGGAGAGAAATTTTAAGAAATGTTACGCTCGCTCTTTATATTCTCGAGGCGGTCCCGAGAATTCGATCCACAGCTCTCTCGGATTATCGCAAATGCGATGCACGCGCGGCAGGATGGAAGGTCGCGATCAACGAATTATGTAGTCTTAATGAGGAGGACCCAGAGCGTTATCCGAGGCTAACGTTAATCCCGCGAAATACATCGCTCCTGGGCGTATTTCCCGGGAGAGAACAGAGCGGAAATTAGGGATGGCGTTTTTCTAGTAATTCGCCGGCGAAAGAAAGCGCGGTTGTTTCTCAGCTCGTGGCTGTTCCCGGGCCGTTAATCCAACCCGGGGGATTACGAGATGGTTAATTCTTGGATCGAACGAGGAGCCGCGACGGATAAAGCAGTCGTAAAATTTCAGCTCCGCGGGGGCTCGCGATACACGGGCATTATTCTGCCAGATGCTCGGTGAATTCGTTAATTCCATCCGTGGATGGACGTGGGACTCGAACTCCGATAGCGGCGTGCGGCAGCCGTGCGTTTTATGCAAGATGTAATTTAATTTAAACGGGGCTTTATAACGGCGCTTTTAAAAATGCATGCGCATTACGGCAAACAATGCTCGCGCGTAATTAAACAAACAAAATGACGGCAATCAGGGGGATTGAAGAATGTATGCGATATAAATTGAAATTTGCAAATTATATCATCGCCGGACCGAACCCAATATTCAGTGATAAATAATAAATTACATTGATAACGTTTAGCAAACAAGTGCGCGTGCATTTTCAACGCGGCAGCGGAACAATTGCCGTCCAAAGCGGAATTACGTTTGTGACGCTTAATTTACACCTGTCTAGAGCTTCAAAATTTCGCGGTTATATTTAATCGGATGTATCGCGCACGCGACGTGCCCGATGCACGCGCGAGGAAGAAGCATTTTCTGCCTGCGCACACAGAATCCTCCCGGCTTTGTGTCCGACGCGAATGTTTAACTCGCCGGATGGATACTCGCGCTCAGCGGCTATAAACAGCTAAACACTGCTGCAACTTTTATTTGACGCAAATTAATTCTCCCTCCGCGCCGCGTATTCGATTTTATTCTCCTCCCCTGCGCCCCGCTTTGACGCCTTCCGTCCTATCTATTCGGATCGCTGACGTAATTCACTTTATGTACTTTATGCGTCAAATCTCTCTTCACCCTTTGTCCTCCCGCGTCACACCTCTCTCTCTCTCGCTTTCGCTCTCGCTTTCTATGATCCCAAAAGTCCGCTCGCAGCATCCTTCAGTGCCACCTCGAACCATCTCCTTCTCCTCCCCCGCCGTGAGATCATTCGTTAGGATGCTGCATACGAGATTATCGTCGCCGGCGAAAAAGTCTCGAATTCCAAAGGCACGAATGGCCGAATTCGGTCCCGATATCGGTTTTAATATCCTTCTAACCGCGAGCGCGCGTTCGCCAATTATTTTTCGGCCGTTTCGACGGGCGTATCGATCGCGCGGGGATATGAAAACTGTCGGCGCGTATCGGCCGCGTGGCGACGTGCCGTATGTCGTGCTTTGTAACGCTTCGCCTCCAATTTTTCGGCGCGCCCACGAACCGCGCGGAACGAGAGATCAAAGGTGTCACTCGCCGTTACAATAATTCCAGTCGTCGTCGTCGGCATCGGCGCGCGATATCGGCGGTGACCGTTCGCCGAATCGATTCTATTCTCTATTCTCCTTCTCCTCTCTCTCTCCTTTCTTCCTTTTTTTTCCACCGCACGGACCCGCTGCTATTTATTCGTTTCTTTACATCGATATCGCCGTTTTATCCTCGTGGCTTATCAACGATAAGCCAAGAGCGAACACTTGGCGGTGCGTCGAACGTCGCGTTCCTGCTGTGAATTTATGAATAAATTATACAAAACTACAAATCGTCGTTTGCGCAGAGATGCGATCGACTATTCCCGTTTCCAGTCGCGGCTTTCATCGCGATCGCATCTCGCAGCGAAATCTCGCAAAGTGCGAAACGAATCTATCTTCGATTGCGCGATTCCCCTTTACAATACTGACACGACGACATGACGACATGACGACACGAGAACGAAGGCCACTCATCGGGAAATGCCGCGCGAGCGGAGCGAAACTTGGCGAACGCCCGACATCGACACGCGGATGAAATTGGAGCGAAACAGCTTGACACCCTCGATAGAGGCAAGCCAAGTCTCGTTGTTCTCGATTGCCTCTTCCATCGCTGAAATTGCTGACGTCGGAAGGGAGAGAGAGAGAGAGAGAGAGAGAGAAAGAAAGAAGGAGGAAGAAGCCGAGATGGAAGGAGCGAGACGAAGCCGAGTCCCGATACGACTTTGGCAACTGTTGGCGATTTCGCCGTAAAAAGAAAACGAAATAACCGGCTACTCTTTCCTGGTTTACGCCGTTTAATCGTTGCGGTCGACGGGACACGGGCGGCGATCTTTTTTCCGGCGGAATCCGCACGGGATCGCTTTTGAGTGGCGGACGAAACGTGGAATCGGAATGCGGCAAAGGCGACGGAGCTCGCTGACGATGAGAGGAGAGGATTGAGGGAGGATCGGATCGGCGCATTGGCTCTTTGTGCGAGATTCGATTGCTCGATTGTCAATAGCAGAATAATTGAAAGACGCGCAAGCTTAATTAGCACTCCGCCCGAGTCTACCGGTCTCCATCGAGAGACCTCCCTCCTCTCCCTCCCCCTCCCCCCTCAGGAGATAGAAGGGAACGAGATGAAACGCACGCGCGTCGAGCGTGACGACCGAGCGAGAGACGCGCAAGACGAATCGGAAAGAGATTGACCATACGACTTCCGGCACTTCTTAACGTCACATAACAACGAGGACGTGTCGGGAACGGTGCTGCGGAACGGTGATTGCTCTGATGACGTAAGATTGGGGAACGCAGGAGTATCGTCGATGTTTCGTCGAGCGCGCATTACGTCTCGACGCGATTCAAGCGCTTCCTTTCGATACATAAATTCGATACTCGCGTTAATTCGACTTTCGCTTTCCGTCTCTCGCGTAATCTTCGAGACGCGGATCGAGTGAAGTTTCCTGCAACTGCTGATCGCTGATCGCTGATCTCCGAAAATATTTTTCAGGATATTCTTGCCAGACAAAGAGAGAAGGAGGGAGAGGCTCGGGTGAAAAGAAATTTATGAGATAAAATGTCGGTGGGAGCAATCGGTAAGAAAACATTTGAAGCTGAAAATTGAATTTCCATTTGATTCGCGCGCATTGAGAAAGAAAGGGAGAGATCGATTTTACCTATCGCTGTTCCATTTCGCGCGATACCTCGCCAAATGCAGCTCGAGGCGAAGATATGAGAATACGAATACAAATGAACAGTAGCTCGTTAATTGACGTCAGGTCGCGGTTGCACCGGCGTGCCGCGGTAATTCCCGATTTCGCGCGCGCATGCAGAAATAATCGAGCGAGCGTTTCGCGAGGCTGTCACGGACGACGAGCTTTGCTATCAAAGCTGCGACAGTCGAGAATGGACTTCTCAGCCCGGTCACACTCGCCGCCATTACGTGATAGAGCTGAGAAATCCAGCAGGAGAAATCGATCGGCGGGTCGGAGTCGGTTCGCCAAGGGTTTACGAATTCCACGAGTGGCGCGGAATCAGATTCGGCGAATCGGCTCGCCGAATCGAGCCGCGTATCGCCTCATGTTTGTCGCATAATCGGTTTACCGATTATATGTCGTAATTTACGAGCCTAATTAGCCACGTACGAGTCACCGCGACATGCTGCTGCTGACGCTGCCAGCTTTAGCGAGCAGCGCCGGAAATCAGCTTACATACGCCTATAACGACCGGTCCCGGGAGACGACGCGAAGATGGGATCTCCGGAAAACCGTTAACTTCTCTTGCCGAGTTGTTCCGCGGCATTTATCACGCGGACGAGCTGAAATTCATTTCAAAGCGATCGCGAACGACGAAAGTTAGATAACTAGACGGATAGCTTTATCACGCATCGCTGCCCTCTGATCATCGTAGATCGCGACTGGAAGGTGCGACAGCGGCATATTTTGCTCTCGATTCTCGTAAAGCCAGGAAAAAGTTACCAGACACGCGTCTTTTAGAATGACGCAAAGGTTCAACGATACGATCGATAGATGTGATACGATGAGAAGGAGGGCCGCGTTGAGTTCAAAAAATATGTTCGGATAAATCAACGACACATCCGTTGCCGCGGTATTATCGATTACGCAGCACGCGGAAATCGCATACTGAACTCGAGTGCGAAGCTGATCATTTCCCGCCAGCTCGGAAGCTGCAGCTGTCACAGCTTGTAAGGAGCAGAGCTCCGAGATTGTCAAAGGAAGCTCCAGATTAATTTTCCTCCCCCTCCCCCTCCTCTCTCTCTCTCTCTCTCTCTCTCTCTCTCTCTCTCTCTCTCTCTCTCTCTCTCTCTCTCTCTCTCTCTCCTCCACCGACATTTATCTCGAAAGCTCACTTATTTACGAGAGCCACGCTCCTCTCTTCCGTTCGTTACACGTATTTACGGCACTTGCGGCCGCTGCTGCCGCGTCGCGAGCAATTGTGCTCGATTCGCCGGAATCGAGGACGTTTATACAAAACGCGAAGATCGCTCGTACGTTTCACGATCCGCAATCGCTCGTCCGTCCCGTTGAAAACGACAAATCTGCCCGGAGTCCTCGAGAAAAGAAAGAGCTTATCGCCGCGCGCAATTCTTTCCCGATAGCCGATTTTACGATCCTATAGATCGCATGAAAATTCCGCTCGGACGAACGAACGAATGTCGCGAATACATTCTACGATCCCGATCGTGCGCTGCCCCTTTTTCCTCCCGCCTGGGAATGCGAAAATTGACTTTCCCGAGAATTATGTGCCAGGGCCGGCCGACACGAGGATACTCGCGCGCGTTATACGTACGCGAAATCGCATCCGGATTCCGCGCCGAGAATGCAACGTAGACGAAAGGCTGACTCCCGCCATGTTCGACAACATCGACGACGAAGAATTCCGACGACGGATGTCCGGCGCTGTATTTTCCGAACGGGAAATCGGATGGCAACGTTTCCGTTCATTTTCGCCCGGTACCGTTTCACCGTAATCGCGTTATCGTAATCAGAGCCGTATCAGAATCGTATCAGAGCCGAGATTTCATCTTATCGATTAGATTATCTTATCGAATTGCTGATTGTTTCTCTCTTTCTCTCTCTCTCTCTCTCTCTCTCTCTCTCTCGCTCGCTCGCTCGCTCGCTCCTTAAATCTCTTTTAGAAGATTATTTGAGAATATGATATATGCATGCTAAGCTCTTTTTGGATCAGTACTTGGAACCATTGAACGAAGCTTAACAAACTCGAGCTACGAAACTATAAAGTCTAGAAACATAAAGTTACAACAGTTTAAGCCCCAAACTATAATGAGGCCGAGGCTCCATAAACGTTCGACGTTTGACGAATTTGCATAAGGTCTGTGAAAGAAAGAATTCGAAACGGGAACTCCGCGCCGCGGAGAAGAAGGTGCGAGCGAATTGTGACCGAAACGCTTCAAATATCGTTTTTTTCTCTCTATTTTTTTTGTTTTCTTTTTTTTTGTTTTTGAGCGAACAATCCGGACGACAAGTTAAAACGCCTTCATTCCGTTGGCGTTGGAACAGATCCTCCCCCCCCCCCCTCTCGTCCTGCAAAAGCCCGGATCGTTCCTCGTTCCGCCAGCGATCGTTAAACGGGAAACGGACTTTACGAGCGCGTCAACGAGAGATTCGTCGCAGCCGGATGTGCCGCCGTTCGGTGATAGTCGCCGCGGAATTCGCGTAACACGATTAAAGTGCATCGTGAATTTTCTCATCGAGATGCCGCGGAATCGGCCGCTTACGGGATTTCCGAGACGCGCGCGTTTGCCAAAGCGGCTTCTCTGTTGAGCCGAGAAACCGATAGCGGCCTTCGCGATTGCCCCTCCGCCGCCCTTCTCAGAAAGGGCCGTAAATATCCGCGCGCGAGCTACATAAAACGTGCCTACCCCGCGACGTTAATGATCGCGCGGTGTATCGGCAGACGATGGGAGAAAGAGAGACAGAGAGAGAGAGAGAGAGAGAGAGAGAGAGAGAGAGAGAGAGAGAGAGAGAGCCGATCGACAGACTAGGGATTGTTTATCCCTCCGTGTCGAGCATGCACGACGAACGCCTGGATGCAACCCTCTCCCATTTGCGACGTGACATTAACAACCCCTCGTTAAGTCCCGAGTGCGATCGAACAGTTCCTCTTCCCCCCGTCCTCCTTTCCACCGCTCTCTCGCTGTCTTCATGGAACGAGGAGGTGCGCCTCACGGATTTCGCACGGAGACATCTTCTGACTGCAGGGATCTCGAGCTTTCTTCGACGACAGTCTCGGATCTCTGCCAAGCTCGATGGAAATTCGAGCGAGTCGCCGCGTGGCTCGTTTATTATGAGAGGATTCGATAGCCGAATGCCCGATTGTTTCTCGTGTCTTTAGATACGCTTCTTGAAGCAAGAGATACAGAGGAAATTATTCAGGCGTTCATGGCGCGAATGATAATTGGTGATTATCGTGACGCTGTCGAAAACAGTAAAATTTTGGCGAAAAATTCTCAATCCTGGCATATCTCTCGCTCCCTCTCTCCTCTCCCCCGTTTTCTCATTATCCATCGCCCTGATAATGTAACTTTAACTGATCCATCTTCTTTTTTCTTTCCTTTTTTTTATTGGCGACTCACCGGCATCGCTTTATTCCCTGCGGGTTTTATCCGCCGAGGACGCGGTTAGAATCGGGGCGAACAGCGAGCGAGGACGAGCGCGGTGCAGGAAGCGCATCTAACGGAAGGCGGCTCGTTAGCGCATTAATTGCTCTCTTCGTTTCCACGAGACGAATCCGTCTTCCCTGCCGCGCAAGGCAGAGCAGGAAGGGCGATGACGGGACGTCTCGACTTAATATCGAGAAGTTTACCGTGTCGGATAATTTTCGCGCCGATATCGCCGAAGAGACGTACGTTACCTAGCGACGTAAAATATACTCTGGAATATCAGACAACCGATCGACGTTTATCTCGGGACGTGACGTTGCTTCGTTGTACGCGGAGATTATCCGTGACGTGCAGATAATGGGATGAATCGACGGGAGAAGATCGACGGATAAATCGAGCAATTTATCACGACACCGTGAGAGAAACTGAGAAAGATCGTGAGAAGGGAAGAGAGAGAGAGAGAGGGAGAGAAGCGCGATCCTTCGTTACATCATTCGTTACTGATCGGAACACGCGTAATCGCGCATAATCGACGAGCCGACCAGCCGATCGTGCGGTCGCTGTGTTTAAACGAGCGACCAATTAATTCCACTTGATCCCAATCGCGGAAATTAACGCGAGAATAACGAAGAGTGTCATTGCGGCTGCTTATCCCGCGCGTTATCGGCGTTATCCTTATTGCTAAGGAGCAGGATGCATTAATCGAAAGCAATTAAATAATTTCGAGCTATTCGACTGCGCGCGTTCGACTGGTCAAACGTTACGCCGGTGTCCAAATATGCGAGCGCGGATGCGAGTAAACACAGCGTCGCGGTGAACGCTGCTGACCCTGCCGACAAATAATCGTAAGGTCACGTTGTGCGTCCGAATATCCAACGCTGCATTTCGGCGCACGTCGATTGACGCAGATGATGCGTTTGGATATTTATGAAACAGAAAAAGCGATTAGCAGCAAATAGCGATGCGATGGGAGGCGGGCAAAGAGAAAAGATTTGACGCTTTTCTTGTTCATTTCCTCTGGAATTCCTTCCGCGTCGTGGATGTCGCGATGGGACGCGACAAGTTCGGCCTGTGCGCGGGCCGTCGCTTTCATCTCGAGTGTTCGGATGCTGTAATCCCAGTTGGGCGAGCCGGCGAGCGCCTTATAAATCGCGCGGTTGCGTCGCAGCCGCGCATCGTGGAAAACCAAAACGCAGACTCCGTTTCATCCGGCCTGGCGAACGGAAACTGATCTCGCTTGGCTATCGGGTCGCCGTAAATTCGCGCTGCTGGGAACAGAACTCATTGATTTTCCCGGCTGCTTGTTCTTGATTCCTCGGCGGATTTCTCGAATTGGCCGCTGGTTAAGATCTCGAGCGATTCTTGGCGGGTCGCGGGGCGCGGTGGTATAACGACGGACTAGCGTTTATTAAAAGTTAAAAACCCTTGCGGAGCGTTTCGAGGTCGCGTGCAGAGAGCACGGAAGGGATTAAGCACAAGGCACAAAGTAGTTCCTGATGTTAAGTAAACGGAGAGCGCAGCGTCAGAGAAACAGATAAGGAAGGAACGAGGAGGAGAGGAGAGGAGAGGAGAGAAGAGGAGAGGAGAGGAGAGGAGAGAAGAGGAGAGGAGAGGAAAGTTTGGACCTTATTTTTTCTCCTGCATTTTGTTGGCTGATGCGGTGCGCGCGGGGGTAGATCGCGCGAGTCGAGCCGTGGAGAAAACAGCTCGTAATGAAGGCGGTGCTACCGCCGCGGCAATAATTTTCCCTCAAGTGGGTCATCGGATAATCGATGTTTTCGGCTCGATTGGAGGGGAAGAAGGTCGGGCAGTTTTCGACCTTTGATACATCGATCGCTACTCGCGCGGGACCTTTTATCACGTATAACCGAGGCTATGTGACCCGAAGAGCTTGCAGAGACTCGTTGATCCGCTTTCGATTAATTCTCTCGATACTCGATTTCTCAAAAGGAACATCCCAACTCTTTCCGCCAGTTTCGCTTTTGCGCGATCAAAAAACTGTGCAATGTAAATCAGCGCTGATCGATCGATAAGTTTCCAATATCAGTCATGTAACAATTATATATATATAATATATATCCTGAATTTTTAAGATGATTTAGTTAGCTAAAAGATTCATTTCTTTTAATTCGATTTTCATTCAAATTCGTTTAAATAATCAAGGTCATAGTGTTAAAAGAGGACAAACAGTGACATAATATGAAAGGAGTCTACGCGCGCGCGCGCGCGCGCGTGTGTGTGTGTGTTTAGTTACATATTTATATATATGTATATGTATGCATGCGTTGATTCATTTGAGGATTGTTGCAGTGATTATGCATACTCGCAAATATATATCGAATACGCATTTCTAATAAATGTGTACATTCCTTTTCTCGCTTACGCAGCTACATCTCTAGCCTTACGATGTGTCCGTCTCATCCTCGCGTGCTTCCTTTCCTCCCTTCTGAATTTTATCGTTATTTACGCCACCGTTTTCTCTCGTGTCGACATAGCCTTCCCGGCTCGACGTTCCCGAAGTTCCCTGAAGGAATATCCTTCTTGTCTGTTTTTACGCGCGTCTAGCCGCGAGCCGGTGAACACCTACGGGACACCCCGCGTCCGGGAAGGTCCTCGGGGATGAAAACGGCGTCGGGGAAGCGACCCGCCCCAGAAAAATATGGCTGAGGCATCATAAAAAGAAGATAAAGGAAGTAAAGTACGTGCGGCATTCGATCGCTATCGAACGAATCTCGATATCAGCTTAATTGCACGCGACGCAGCCGACTCCTCCTCGTTCATCTTTCGTCTTCTTCGTTAAGAATCAAAATTTGTTTCCGCGTCCGTACACGAATTGCTTTCCCTCGAGTGTAAAGCCAGTAAAAAACGTTACACGATAGATCGATCCTGGTTTCCTCTTTTATTAAACCGAGTTGATTCAAAACGATGGACAGATGTGGGCCACGAACGCGCAATGGTGGAGACTCGATTGTAGCTAATCTTCATAAAATATGCAATTATGCATACACGGTTCGGGGTACGAATGACGGATCTACGTTGTTATCTCCAGATGGGCGCCTTTATATCTTGATTGTTAGCTAAATTGAACAAATTGCTGCTTTCACAAAACTCACTTGTAAAACGACGCATTTTCTGCGCATCGATTAAGCCGTGATAGTGTCCGTTATCATTTTCCCCTTTTAATTGGAAAGTTCATTAGAGGATGTCCGTGTACGCTTCTCTCTCTCTCTCTCTCTCTCTCTCTCTCTCCTAGCCGTGGCGTGCTGTTTTTCGCCCTGTCGCGATAATACACCGACGTAGTTTGCCGCATGTGCACGCATGCACACACGCGAGACTATCGCATCGCATCGCGCGTTGCGCGATCATTCGATACGATACGATCGATCGCAGCTATCGCAGTGCCCGACTCGCACCGTGAACGTGGAATTGACGAATGGACCGCCGATGCAGTCCACTTTTCGACGAGTAATTAACGACATTATTTTGTCGCGGCCGGCGGGCCGCTACATTTGTATTCAAATTTGCTTAGAGCGCCAGCCGACGCGTATATCGCTCAGAGATCTCTCAGAGAGAGAAGAGTAGAGAGAGAGAGAGTGGGCAGAGAGAAAAGGATAAAATTGCAACAAAGTCGACGGATTTTTCAAACGACGCGATCCCGCGGCAATATCCCATATTCGCGGAAAATGAGGAGATTTTCCCGCGGATACACGTACACAGGCAATCGCAATTATTATTCTGGAAAAGTGACACAGTTCTGACTCGCGATAACTTCGATTTCCTCTACATTGAGCGTCACGTTCTATCTGTAACGTCCGCCACTTTCCAGGAACCGTTGGGAGTTCGACTATAACTTGTCTGTTTATGTAATATTGTCGGCAAGTACACGGGATAGACGGACGGTTGCGATAATCACGTAATTCAGGATATATGAGAGCCAATGCCCATAGAGACGAGATAAACAAAACCGACACACGGATCGTTGCGAGATCGTAGCCCAACTTTTGTCTCTTATTCGTACAACGTGTATTCGCGTTAGAGCTTAGTGGCATTTCTCTTTGAAGATCTAATTTCAATTTGACTTGCATTTTCTTTTCTGGTTCTTGCGATCTCGTGTCTTTTCCGAGCCTTCGTGTTAGCAACGCGGCTTTCTCGTAGCTAAGATCGATTTGACATCGTGCGAAAATAACGCAATACATTAGTATTGTTCATATAATTCCGAGCATATCCTCGCGATCGTAAAAATAGATCTTGTGCTGTGATAACCTCATCGACCATCTTGAAGGCGACCGACAGATGGTGAGCTACACTTGCTGATTACCGGTGAGTACAATGAAAAAGATTCCTCTGTATTTGCGAAATAACTTTGATCGCGGGCGTTATTAACAACTCTTTATGGAGGCGAAAAAGGTACAGTATAGCTAAATATGGTCAAGTAAGGCCGTATAGCCAAATATAATGGAATATGAATGACCTAGAATGGCCAAGTTGGCCGAGTATAGCCGAATATGGCCGAGTATGACCGAGTAATGTCGTGTATGGCACAGAGTGGACAAATATGGGCGAGTATGGCCCAGTATGGTCGAGTATGGCCGAGTATGGCCGAGTATGGCCCAGTATGTCCGAGTACAGCCGAGTATAACCGAGTAGGGCCGAGTATGGCCAAGCATGGCCGAGTATAGCCGAGTAAGGCTGTATATGGCCTTCCATAACCGAGTATAGCCAAGTATGATCGAGTATGGCCGAGTATGGACCAGTATGTCCGAGTAAGGCTGTATATGGCCTTGCATAACCGAGCATGGCTCAGTATTTCCGAGTATGGCCCAGCATAGCCGAGTACTGCCGAGTATAGCCGAATAAGGATGTATATGGCCTTGCATAACCGAGTA
>JAHMML010000122.1:0-114506 GCA_020341155.1 Eciton burchellii
CTCCCTGCTAGTGGTTTCCAGGGATCTCGAACGTTTATACAGAAAAGAAAACTCTTCCCGGATCTCCCGACGGCGTCTCCAGGTCTTGTTGGGTTACTCCGACGAGCAATCTTGCGATGAGGCGAATATAAACTTTAAATTACGGGTCAATGGGGACATTCTTCGAGAAAATGCGGTAAAACCGAACGACGTGTTGGTTTGCTCGACCAAGTTTAACTCCGCCAGTGACGTGTTGCTTTAACCGCTCAAGACAAATTCCAACAGCAGCGTGTTAGTTTCACCGCACAAGACAAATTCAAATGTGTACAGGAGTAGTTCAGGGGTACATGTGTACAGGATTAGTACAGGGTAACAGAGGTGCAGGAGTAGTACGGGGTTACATGGGTACAATTATAGTGCACGTGTGCATGGGCAGAGGAATGTTACAGGGGTAGAATTAGTACAGGAGTATTACAGGTGTACAATGTGAGCAGGAGTAGTACAGGGGTACAAGAGTACTTCAGTGATACAGGGATACAGGAGTACTAGGGGAACACTGATGTAGTACAGTGGTACAGTTGTAGTACAGGACTACATGGCTCCAGGAGTAGTGTTGTGTACAGTTGTTCAGGAGTAGTTCAGGGATACATGTGTGCAGGAACAGTACAGTTATACAGGATACAAGAGTAGTACAGGAGTGCTGGGTTACAGTAGTAGTACAGGGGTACAGGAGTAGTGCATGGGTACAATGGGTGTAGGAGTACTACAGGGATGCAGGAGTAGTAGAGTGGTATAGGGGTACCGGAGTACTATAAGGGTACAGGAGTAGTACAGGGTTACAAGAGTAGTACAGAATTACAGGTGTAGTACAGGTCTGCAGAGGAACATGAGTGCAACAGTAGTACAGGAGTAGTACAGGTCTACAGGAGTAGTGCAGATGTACAGGTGTACAGGAGTAGTATAATTATATAGGGGTACAGGAATTGTACAGGTGTACAAGTTACAGGATTTCTAGGGTACAGTAGTAGTACAGGAGTACAGGGGTATTACAGGAGTACACGGGTACAGGGGTACAGGGGTACAGGGGTATAGAGAATTACTAGATTTTTACAGGAGTTCAGGAGAAGTACAGTTCTTCATGGTTCCAGGTGTAGTGCAGGTGTAGAGTGGTTCAGTAGTAGTACAGGGATATAGGTGTACACAAATAATACAGGTGTACAGGGTACAAGAGTTTTACAGGAGTGCTGGGGTACAGTAGAGTTGCACAGGAGTAGTACAGGGGTATAATGCGTACAGGAGTAGTACAAGAATACAGAAGTACTACAGGACTACAGGAAAAGTACAGGGGTACACGTGTACATGGGCACAGATATAGCTCAGTTGTGCTGGGATGCAGGTGTAGTACAGTGATAGAATTGGTCCTGGGGTGGTAGAGGGGTACAGGAGTAGCACAGGGGTACTAGAGTACAGGAATAGAACAGGAGTTCAGGAGTAGAACACGTCTTCATGGAATCAAGAGTAGTGCAGGATACTGTGGTAAAGGAGTAGCACAGGGTTACAGAGATACAGGAATAGTACAGGTGAACGATACAGGAGTAATACAGGGATACATGGGTGCAAGGGAAGGACAGGGGAACACGGGTTCAGAAGTAATACAGTCGTACAGGTGTGGTAACGGTGTAAATGTTTATAGGATTACTATGGTGTACAGGAGTAGCACAGGGTTACAGGAGTAGTACAGGGGTACAGAGGTACAGTAGTAGTACAAGTGTACAATGGGTACTTGTGTAGTACAGGGGTACAGTGTTCCAGGAGTAGTATAGTTGTATAGTAGTGGTACAGGAATTAATGGATACCGGGTTAGTACAGGGGAACAGGAGAAAAGGAATGGAACAGGTGTAGTACAGGGGTACAGGGATACAGTAGTATTACAGGGGTACAGGTGTACAGGAGTAGTCCAGGGGTACTGGGGTAGACGAAAAGTACATGAGTACAATGGGTTGAGGAGTAGTACAGTGGTAAATTGGTTTACAGGAGTAGCGCAGGGTTAGTACAGGGGTAAAGGAGTATTACAGGGGAACAATGATAGAGGGATAGTAGAGGATTACAGCAGTAGGACAGGGGTTGCGGAGTAGTACAGGTAACCATGGGTCCAGGAGTATTTCAGAGTTACAGGTGTACAGGAGAAGTACTGGGTTACAGGGGTGTAGGTATAGTACAGGGTTACAAGGCTACAAGTCGAGTACACGTGTGCAGGGGTACAGGAGTAATACAGGGGTACAGAGTACTACAGGTTTTCTAGTTTATTACATGGATACAGGTGTAGTACAGGGCTACACGTGTAGTAAAGGGATACAGTGTACATGATTAGTACAGAGGTACAATATGTACGACAAATAAAGTGGTACAGGTGTACAGGTGTACTGGAATAGTGCATGTGTACATGGTTATAGGAAAAGTACAGAAATACACGGGTACAGCAGTTGAACAGGGCAATAGGATTACAGGATTGGTACAGGTGTATTACAGGGGTGTAGGAGTAGTACACCAGTGCAGGAGTACTATAGGGCTGCAGGGAAACACGAATGGTATAAAATGTTTACTAGAATGTGTACACGAGCAATATAGTGGTATAGGGGTACAGAAGTAGTACTTTGATAGTACAGGGGTACAGGGATAGTACAGTGGTACTGTGGTAGCGCATTGGTTCACTGCTAGTACAGGGGTACTCGGGTACAGGAGTAGAGCTGTCGTACACGTGTACAGGGATAGTACAGGTATACAGGAGTAGTACAGTTCGCCTGAAGTAGAAGAGGGATACAGATGTAGTACAAGGGTACAATGGGTACAGGAGTAGTACAGGGGTACAGGAATACTACAGGGGTACAGGAAAAATACAGTGGTACAGGGGTACAGGGATAGAGGAATAGTTCCGTGTTGCAGGGGTACAGGAGTAGTACAGTGTTACAATTGGTCCAGCTATAGTACAGGGGAACAGAAATGGTACAGGGGTTCAGAAATAGTACAGATCTTTATAGGTCCAGGAGTAGTACGGGATACAGTGGTAATGGAGTAGTACAGGGTTACAGAGGTACAGGGATAATACAGGTTTACATAGGTACAGAAGTAGAACAGGGGTACACCGGTGCAGGAGTGGTGCAGGGGTACAGGGTTGCAGGACTAGTACTGAGTTACATGTGTACAAGTATAGTACTCGTGTGCAGGAGTAAATCAGGGATTGCGGAGTACTACAGGGGTACAGTGGTACATGTGTACCGCAGGGTTTCAAGTATACAGGAGTACAGGTGTACAGCAGTTGTACATGGATACATGGGTATAGGTGTAGTACTGGGGTACATGGGGTTCATGAGATATACAGTGGTACAGCAGTAGTGCAAGAGTACAGGAGTACAGGAGTACTAGACGACTTCAGGCTAGAACAGGGATACAGGCATAGCTCAGGATTACATGGCTCCCGGAGTAGCACAGTGGAACAGAGTTATAGGAGTTGTACATGGCTAGTAAAGTGATACAGAGGTTGTAAAGTGGTACCGGGGTACTGTAGGATTCACGGGTATTACACGGGTACACGGGTACAGGAATAGTACAGGGATACATGGTTATAGGTGTAGTACAGTTGTACAGGATTAGCACAGGACTACAGGTGTGCAGGAGTAGAACAGGGGAACAGGAGTAATACAGTGGTACAGGGGTAGAAGTAGGACAGGAGTATAGGTGTACAGGAGTAGTATATGTATTCAGGGCTACAGTAGTACTACAGGGTTACTCGGGGGCAGGAGTAGTACAGGGGTAAAGTAGTGCAGTTGTAATACAGGTGTAAAATGGGTACAGGAGAAGTAGTGGGGTACAGGGTTTCAGGAGTAGTAGAGGTCAACACAGGTGTACAGGTGTAGTACAGTGGTACTGGGGTAGTATAGGGGTACATGTGTAGATTAGGGGTACAGTGGTACAGGAGTAGTACAGTGGTACATTGGTACAGGGGAGTACAGGGATACATTGGTGCAAGAGTAGTACAGTGATACAGGTGTCATAAAGGTGTACGGATAGAGCACAGGGGTGTAGGGGTACAAGAGTACTACAGAGATACTGGTATATAGGTATACAGGCGTAGTATAGGTGTACATTGTTAACAAGAGAAGTGCAGGTGTATAGAGTTAAAGAAGATGAACAGGGATGAGACAAGGGTACAGGATAGTACAGTTGTACTGGGTTTGTACAGGACTGCTGGGTGGTACAACTCTACAGCGGTAGTACAGTGGTACCCGCGTACAGGAGTAGTACTGGTGTACAAGGATACAGGACTAGTACAGTGGTACAGGAGTAGTGCAATGGTACAGGAGCAGTACAGGGGTACAGAGTTGCAATATTACTAGAGGGGTACAGGTGTAGTACAGTGGTAGAGGAGTTGTAGAGGACTATATGGGTCCTGGAGAAGTGCAGGGTTACAGCGGCACAGGAGTTGTACTGATATGCAGGGGTACAGAATAAGTAAAGATGTAGAACAGGCTCACAGGTGTAGTATGGTGGGACTGGTATGGTACAGGGGTACATATGTAGTACAGGGGTACAGTGGTGCAGGAATAATAAAGAGCTGCAAAGTACAGGAGTTATACAGATGTACACGGTTGCAGGAGTAGGACAGGGGTACAGTGGTACAGGAGTAGTGCAATGGTACAGGAGCAGTACAGGGGTACAGAGKTGCAATAKTACTAGAGGGGTACAGGTGTAGTACAGTGGTAGAGGAGTTGTAGAGGACTATATGGGTCCTGGAGAAGTGCAGGGTTACAGCGGCACAGGAGTTGTACTGATATGCAGGGGTACAGAATAAGTAAAGATGTAGAACAGGCTCACAGGTGTAGTATGGTGGGACTGGTATGGTACAGGGGTACATATGTAGTACAGGGGTACAGTGGTGCAGGAATAATAAAGAGCTGCAAAGTACAGGAGTTATACAGCAGTTATACAGTTATAAAGGAATAGTACAGGGATGCTGGAGTAGTACAGCGGTATAGGTGTACAGGAGTACTACAGAGTTATAGGTACAAAAGTACGTGAGTGGTACAGTGGTGTATCGGTTCATAAGTACTACAGGGGTACAGGAGTAGTACAGGAGTACAGTAATAGCATAGTACTACAGATGTCTAGGAGTAGTACAGTGATACACGGGTAGAGGAGTACTACAGTCGTACAGGGATAGTACAAGGGTATAGGTGTGTAGAAGTGTACAGCAGTAGTACAGGGTTACATGTGAAGTAGAGGGTACAGGGGTACAAGAATTTTATAGGGCTTCAAGTGGTACAGGAGGAGTACAGGGATAAAGGGATCCAGGAGTACTAGAGGGATACAGGAGTGGAACAGGGGTACAGAACTAGTACAGGACTACATGCGTCCAGGACTAGTACAGGGGTACAGGGTTATAGATGTATTACAGGGTTGCAGGAGTACATGAGTGGTACAAGTGTAGTACAGGGTGGCAGGAGCAGTACAGGTGTCCTGGGGTGCATTATTTCAGTGGTACACTGGTGCAGGAGAGTGCAAATGTACAGGGGTATATGTGTTGTACAAGGTATACAGGCGTACAGGATTAATACATGTGTACAGGTGTATAGGAGTATTACAAGAGTACAGGTGTACAGTAGCAGTAATGGAGTTCAGGGGTACAGGTGTATTACAGGGTTATAGCGGTACAAGAATAGTTATGTTGTACAGGGGTACTGGAGTAGTACAGTGATACAATGTGTCCATGAGTAGTACAGTGGTACAGGAGTAGTACAGGTGTATAGGGATACAGGAATACTACAAGTGTACAGGAATAATACAGTGTTACAAGAATAGTACAGTTGTATAGGGATGCAAGAGTACTACAGGAGTTCACGTGATGTACAGGGGTTAAGGAATAGTAGAGTAGTACAGGAGTACAGTTGTAGTACAGGGGTACAATGAGTACAGGAGTAGTACAGGGCTATAGTCGTACTACAGGGGTACAGGGAAAGTACTGGGGCAGAGCGGTACACGGGTACAGCAATAATTCAGTTGTGTAGGAGTATCCGAGTAGTACAGTGATACAATTGGTCCAGGATTGGTACAAGTTTACAGGAGAAGTAAAGGGATATAGGGGTACAGTAGTACTACGGGGTACAGGAATAGTACAGGGTTAGAAGTGTAATRAAATTGTATGGGGTTTCATRAGTACTACAATGGTTCAGRGRTTGTACGGGAGTTCAGGAGTAATACAGGACKACAGAGGTCCAGGARTAGTACAAAGGTACAGGTGTACAGGTGTGGTACACGGGTACAGTGTTACAGGGTTAATGGAGGAGTACAGCGGTGCAGGTGTAGCACAGGGGTACAATGGGTACATGATAAGTATAGGGGTACAGGAGTACTACAGGGGTAAAAGTATAGTACTACAGGTGAACAGGAGAACAGGAATAGTTCATTTGTGCAGGGGTACAGAAATAGTACAGTGATACAATGGGTCCAGGAGTTGAACAAGGGTACGGGAGTAGTACAGAGATATAAGGGTTCGGGAATACTACAGTGGTACAGGAGTAGTACAGGGTTACAAGATTAGTACAATTGTATAGGTATACAGGGGTACTACAGTGGTATAGGAGTTGGAAAGGAGTTCAGTAGTAGTACAGGACTACAGTGGTACAAGAGTAATACCGGTGTACAGGAGTAGCACAGGTTTATAAGGGTATAAGGGTAGTACAATAGTACAGGAGTAGTACAGGTGTATAGGAGTTGTACAGGGGTGCAGGGGATTATAGTTATACTGGGGCAAAGGAGATATACAAGCGTACAAGAGTAGTAAAGGACTACAAGTGACCAGGAATGGTACAGGGATACAGTGGTCGAGAAGTAGTACAGGGGTACACGGGTACAGTAGCAATACAGTTTTACAGTCGTAGTACAGGTGTATAGTGGTATAGGAGTATTAAATTGTAAAGCAGTAGTACAAGTTATAGGGGTGCAGTAGCACTATATGGTTTCAGGAGTAGTACAGGGAAACAGGTGTACAGGAGTAGTACAGGGATTCAGGGGTACAGTAACAGTAAGGAGTTACACGGGTACAGGTGTAGTACAGGTGTTTAATGGGTACAGGAGAAGTACAGGGGTGCAGGTTACGGGAGTAATAGAGGGGTAGTACAGAGGTACAGGTATAGTACAGTGTTACTGAGTTAGTACAGTGGTACAAGTGTAGAACAGCGGAATATGGTCGGTGATCGGCCGAAGCCTCTCGCCACTGTGACACGCTTAGTTCTAGAACACCGTGACCACCGGGGCGCGAGGCCCTCGGGGCATGTGCTCCGCCTAACCGAGTAAGTAAGGAAACGATGAAAACAGCGGTATTTCACCGGCCACGTTTTAAGTTCTCCCATTTATGCTATACCTCTCATGTCTTCTTACAGTGTCAGATACGTGTCAAGCTTAACAGGGTCTACTATCCCCGCTGAGTCCGTTCCCTTGGTTTCGCTAGATAGTAGATAGGGACAGTGGGAATTTCGTTAATCCATTAATGCGCGTCACTAATTAAATGACGAGGCATTTGGCTAAAACCTGTGCTGGTGTGCACGGAGCTCCATCTGCAGACTTTCGGAACTTGACCCTTCCGTTTGGCGCAACCTTAACAATTCAGCCCCGAGAGCGCAAGGCAGTCAGATCTTATAAACGACAAAGCTAAGATGACGTTCCCACTGTCACCATCCACCATACGCCATCAACCTATGCCAAGCGACTGTAGTCGGACTTGGAAGAATTAGTAGAGCGGAGTCCTTCCGGATAGCGAAACCTAGTCATGCGTTGTAGCGCACTTAACAGGAAAAGCCTCGTGAAGGCGTTCGCCGAGGTCGCCGACTACATTCGAGGCTCCGCTCCGCCGCCGTGGCTGGCGCTGAGCGCTGTATGCCGTACGACTCGCATCACCTGGTGCAAAGTGCCAGGTGAGCTATTCCCGAAAAAAATTAATAGATTAGTCAACGGTTAAATACATGAGGACGAGCGGTACTATGGTGTAGATGGCCAGAGCACCGCTATGTCCATTATGATGTCATGTTTAAAGCGCTTAAATACGCGGGTGTAGGTAGTGCCCTGGTGAAATTGGCCAGAGCACTACCATGTCCATGTTTAAAGCGGTTAAATACGCGATCGTAAGTAGTGCACTGGTGTAAATGGCCAGAGTATTACTATGTCCATTAGACCATGCGAACATAGTCGATAAACGCATTAGCGATCTCGGTGGAGAAACGAAGTGCTGACATCGARATCGCGATCAAGTCTTTGCCTCTAATATCATGCTTGCTGAGATTCTCCACGGAGATTCTCCTTGGCTTCACACCGCGGCAGCCCACGTCAATGAGGAGAACCTCCGCCTTCGAGAAGCCCAACTTCTGTTTAATGTATTCCGCAGTCTGCTTGTACTTCCTGGCCTTCTCCGTGTGGTCATCGGCCTGGCTAGACATGTTCTCGTACCTGACTGTGACGTCGAGGACCATCAGCCTATCTTGGTCTTTGATAACCAAATCCGGCTTCTTCAGATCGCCGCCAACTTTTACTGCCGGCTCGATAAAGGTGGAGAATCTCTGAGGCAGTCTTTCAGCGATAAAGTGCTTGCTCTTATCGTGCCTCCTAATGCGTTTGTTCTCCGTATGATGACACATCCCCAAGATATGCCCTAATGTCTCTCTTTGCATTCCGCATCCTCTATACATCGTGTTAATTGGAGAGACTCTATTCAGCACTACCCTAGTTCCATACATGTTTGTGCGTAGCTTCAAGGCATCGATGTGGCAGGATGGCTTGAGTAGCTTGGGGTTCCTCAGCCAGGCGTTTCCTATCTTGACGCCTATGAATTTTCGCACGCCTTGTCCTTGTGAAGAGAGCTGCTCCCAGCGCTCTGTCATTCCTTCTGAGGTTTTTGCGTGCCTTATTAACATTTTCGTGAGTTGCGGACCACGGGATCCCCAGGGACTTGGCGTATTCGCTGCAGCGTTTGTCCAATTGTTCGGACAGTTTTTGGAGAGATAAGTCTTGGATTCTCTCATTTTCATTCCGCTGCGAACGACTGCGAGCTTCACGATCGACTCTACTCGTTGGAGCCCAGAGCCTCCGTGGTTGCTCTCGGTGTATATGATACTATCCGTCGTGCTCGGATGTAGTTTAAGGATGCGTCTGTAGACATGTCTAATCTCACAGTTAATTTCCAATGCTCGGTCGAGCCAATGTTCCAATCGGCGGTGGTGCGGCTACCAGGCCGTGGATGTAGCGGGGCAATAGATGCATCTTTATAAGCTGGATCTTCTGCTGAGACTTCATTCCGGTTATGTTATTGCCCCGGTAATAGAGGCTATGTCGACTACACTGTCGACGCCGGTCAACGGTCTTATGGTAATCCCGAGGTATCTTATGACCTCCTCCGCGTTGGTGTATGGTAACAACTCGTGTCCCACTTGTAACCTCGGGTCAGCTGATTACCACGTCTTGTTGGAGGTCTTAATTACGAAGGTGGAACACATCCTCATCGCCAGCTTCATTCCAAGTTGCGTCAGGTATCTGCTAAACATCGTCAATTGCTCGTGTGCCGTCGTGGTGTTCTTACTTATCAGCACAATATCGTCGGCGAAAGCCAGGATCGACACGTTCTTCCGTGCCACGTCGATTCCTGTTGTGCCACTATTGATTGCTTCTATGATTGGGTCCAAGGTTACATTGAACAGGAGGGGAGATAGCGGGTTGCCTTGATTGACGCCCCGCTTCTGCTGGATCTTAATGCTGTGACTGCTCCCCATCCTAATAGTGGTCCTACAGTCATTGTACATAAGACCCAAATGACTCGCGTCCCGCTCCGAGACGCTCTTGCATTGCAAGCATTGCCTGAGCGCCGCGTGCGGGATTGTGTCGAAGGCCTTGGCGATGTCGACTATTGTTATCAACCTCCAGAATTCGCACTCATGCAGGAGAGGGCTTTCCCAAGGAGGTTGATGTTAGCCTTGCAGCCGTCTAGGTTAGTGAAACCGATCTGCCTGTCAGCGAAACTGACAAATTGCCTCAGCCTTCTATCGAATATACCAGAACATATGCGAGCTAAGAGGTAACCAATAGTTGCGGACATCACTGGCGTACTTTCCTGACTTGGGAATAAGAATCGTGCCGTTCCCTCTCCACATTTTAGGATAATAGTTTCTAAGCAGGCAGGCGTTCATTATTCTTGTAAGCACAATGACCACGCCTGCCTGCCTAAGATGTGCCTTCTTAATTCCATCCGTTCCGGCGGCAACGCCGGACTTTCTTCCCAACTTAAGAATGACTTCCTCCTCTCTTATCGGAGGGAGCATTTCCAATACACCGATTTCGTTAGAGACATTACCTTTACTCGGGAGTACGCAGTCTGGTCCGTTGGTGCCCCAGAGCTGCTCGTACAGTTCCCGTATTTGGCCAGCCTCGAGAGGCTCTACTCTGGGCTGGAAGACGTTGCTTCCCGCTATCGCCATGTCCACCAATTTGCGAGGACATTTGTGGAATGCCTATTGACATTTGGCATATCGAAATCGGCGTAATGCGTTATAATTACGCCTTTTAGCATGTGTGTTAGCCGGCCTTGGGGGCCGCGTGTCTTTCTGATAGTCTGATAGTCTCCTTTTAACATGGAGATGAATTCACAGAGTACGGTGTCGATGTTCTCCACTCGGACACTGTTAGTCAGTTCTGCTAGCCTGTGCTCGAGGCCTGCGAAACTGCCTATGTTATGGCAGTTGGCAACGAGTGCATTTTGTAAATCCTTGCTCCATTCATCCAGCAGGGTGTTTTCTTGTGACGCGCTCGCGTCGTCTGGTTATTGGACCAAGGTATAAGTATCCTCGGATACAACGACATCGGACATCGGGACGACTTGTGAGCCAGTGTCCGTTTCGAGTGCCACTATTCTAGCGCCAGTTCACGCTACACCCTAGTGCGCACGTTTGTCACGTATTTGCCTCCTAGTTTTTCCCGGTAGGAAATCTAAGATTTTCATATTAATAATGCGGTTTCCCTGGAAGCGGTCGTTTGATTCAATTAGGATGGCCAACTCTTCCGGCGTCCATACTGTGATAGTTCTCCCGGGCCCACGCGTAGGCGCTTCGGCTGCCTATCGACCTGTTTGGTTCCTATGTTCCGGGTGAGCGTGCCTTTCGTGCTTGGAGCGGCCTATTGCAATGCCAAAACATTTCGGGCACCGCTCTCATGCGAATGCTTGTGGCATTTCGACTACTCCCTTACACTTGGGTACGTGGCACTCAGTGGCGTGCAGATATCCTTTGCGACATTGAGCGCATTTCCAGACGACGCGTGCGTCGCTGCGTTGCTCAGCGGTGTGTCGTCTGAGCGCTCTTATTGTAAAGAATAATACAGTTCTGCTATCTTCGCAAGCGTTACATTTGACACTTGCGGCTTGTAGAGGCAAGTCATAAGCATGTTCGTTTTGACTAGCCATATGGTCAACAGTGGTCTGCCTATCCACAGCGAGAAATTCCGCTGTTGAGGCCTCGAGACCGAAGGCCCCAGCGTTCGAGGCTTCATTTTCCATCTGCATCTGTTTCGTTGATTAAATACCCATTTGTACCAAACTTAGTATTCCTTCCATATCCTTATCATATCATTTGACGTGCCCTCTTCGTCAGCAGTAATCCGACCAGTTATACGTACGATGTTCGTACAGTAAGACGGTACGTATTACGATGCAATGGAGCGTCATAGTTACCAAGTAATCTTATGTACGGTCGAACCCAAAGCCCGACAGCTGTGTGTTGCTGTGTGCGATCGAACCCAAAGATCGCCAGCGGCGTGTTGCTTTTGCCGCTCTTGAGGTAATCAAAACCTCACCCCTTCCTCTTTCTTATGTGAGCATGCGACCGGCAGTGGTATGATCTCCTAGAGGCGCTCCATGGAGTTCCGGCAGGCGCTCGTTAGTAATCCTGAAGGACAMCTCTAAAGGTGGAGTTGAAGAGCCTTAAGAGAGTCATAGTTACTCCCGCCGTTTACCCGCGCTTGCTGGAATTTCTTCACGTTGACATTCAGAACACTGGGCAGAAATCACATTGCGTCAACACCCGCGTGGGCCATCGCAATGCTTTGTTATAATTATACAGTTGGACTCTCCTGGTGCCAGTTCTGAGTTGAGGGTTGAATGGCGGCCGCAGAAGACGATCGCGTCGGCTCGCGCCGCCACCTAAGCCTCGCAGTAAGGAAGATCCBCGGGAGGCCAAGGCACGGGACCGAGCTCGGATCCTGGCATGTTGGCGCGTGAACGCCGAGTCCTTTTACATTGTCCAGGCCCGGCACGTCAGCCAGACCCATTTCCCGACCAAGCCCGACACGCCCCACTCCTCAGAGCCTATCCTTATTCCGAAGTTACGAATCCAATTTGCCGATTTCGCTTTCTTACAATAGTCTATCGACTAGAGGCTCTTCACCTTGAAGACCGGCTGCGCATATGGGTACGAACCGGCACGAATGCTCCACGTGGCCCTCTTCTGAATTTTCAAGTTCCGAGGTGATGATCCGGACACCGCTGCAACTGTGGTGCTCTTCGCGTTCCAAACCCTATTTCCCTGCTAGTGGTTTCCAGGGATCTCGGACGGGTTCTTATACAGAAAAGAAAACTCTTCCCGGATCTTCCGACGGCGTTTCCACGTCTTGTTGGGTTACCCCGACGAGCACTCTTGCGATGAGACGAATATAAACTTTAAATTACGGGTCAATGGGGACATTCTTCGAGGAAATGCGGTAAAACCGAACGACGTGTTGGTTTGCTCGGCCAAGTTTAACTCCGCCAGTGACGTGTTGCTTTAACCGCTCAAGACAAATTCTAATAGCAGCGTGTTGGTTTCACCGGTCAAGACAAATTCAAATATGTACAGGAGTTGTACAGGTGTACAGGTGTACAGGAGTAGTACAGGTGTGCAATGGGTGCAGGAGAAGTAGAGGTATACATGGTTAACAGTGTAGTACAGGAGTAGAACAGGGATCCAGGAGTAGTACAGGGTCACAGGGGTAAGTAGAAGTACAGGTGTACAATGGGTACAGTATAAGCACAGTGTCACAGAGTTACAGGAGTAGTACTGAAGTATAGGTATTCAGGATTAGTGCAGGGTTACAGGGGTACAGGTGTAGTGCAGGGGTCCCGGTGTACAGGAGTAGTATGAAGGTACTGGGATACATGAATTGTACAGGTATACATTGGGTACAGTGGTAGTACAGTGGTACAGGGGTTCAGGAATTGTTCAGGGTTACGAATACAGGGTATTACAGTGGTACTGGGATATGGCAGGGCTTCACGGGTAGTACAGTAGTACACCGGTACAGGTGTAGTACAGTTGTATAGTAGTATTACAGGACTGCAGGGGTCCTGGTTTAGTAAAAGGGTACAAGAGTAGTTAAGGGTACGGGATTAGTACAGAGGAAACTAGGCTACAGTAGTAGTACAGGGGTAGTACAGGGGTACGAGTGTAGAACAGTGATACTGGTGTAGTACAGGGCTATAGGTGTGCAGGAGTACTACAGTTGTACTACAGGGGTTCAAGAGAGGCACAGTACTAGGCATCCAGGATTAGTTCAGAGGTACAGGTGTACAGGAGTAGTACAGGGGAACAGGGATACAGGAGTAGTACAGTGATACAATTGGTCCAGGTGTAGTATAGGTGTACAGGAGTAGTACAGTTTTATAGGGGTGTAGGTGTACTACAGGGGTACAGGATTGCTACAGGAGTTCAGAAATAGTACAGGTCTTCATAGGTCCAGGAGTAGTACGGGATAGAGTGGTAGTGGAGTAGTACGGGGTTACAGAGGTACAGGAATGCAGGTGTACATAGGTACAGGAATACAGGTGTTCATAGGTACAGGAGTAGAACAGGAGTACACCGGAACAGGAATAGTACAAGGGTACAGGGGTGCAGGAGTAGCACAGAGTTACATGGATGCAAGTATAGTATAAGTGTGCAGGGTTACAGGGGTAAGGCAGAGGTTTAGGAGTACTACAGTGGTAGAGTGGTACACGAGTTCCGCAGGGTTCCAAGTGTGTTACAGGGGTACAGGTATACAGCAGTTGTACATGGGTATAGGTGTATAGGTGTAGTACAGAGGTACATGGGGTTCATGAGATGTACAGAGTATAGAGTGCAGAGTACAGAGGTACATGTGTAGAATAGGGATAGAGTGGTACAGGTGTAGTACAGAGGTACAGGGATACAGGAGGTATAGGGGTACACTGGTGTAGGAGTAGTACAGTGGTGCAGGTGTTATAAAGGTGTACAGATGTAGCACAGGAGGGTAGGGGTACAAGAGTACTACAAAGGTACTGGTGTACAGGCATACAGGAGTAGTATAGGTGTACATTGTTAACAAGAGAAGTACAGGTATACAGGGTTAAAGAAGATGAACAGGGGTGAGACAAGAGTACAGGATAGTATAGTTGTACTGGGTTTGTACAGGATTGCTGGTACAGGGGTACAAATGTACAGGGGTATTATTGTGGTACATGGGTACAGGAGTAGTACTGGTGTACAAGGATACAGGACTGGTACAGTCGTACAGGATTAGTGCAATGGTACAGGAGCAGTACAGGGGTACAGAGTTGCAATATTACTAGAGGGGTACAGGTGTAGTACAGTGGTAGAGGAGTTGTAGAGGACTATATGGGTCCTGGAGAAGTGCAGGGTTACAGCGGCACAGGAGTTGTACTGATATGCAGGGGTACAGAATAAGTAAAGATGTAGAACAGGCTCACAGGTGTAGTAGAGTGGGACTGGTATAGTACAGGGGTAGATGTGTAGTACAGAGGTACAGTGGTGCAGGAATAATAACTTGCTACAAGGTACAGGAGTTGTACAGATGTACACGGTTGCAGGAGTAGGACAGGGATACAAGGGTACAGGAGTAGTATAGGGGTAAAGGAGTAGTACAGGGGTACTGGAGTAGTACAGCGGTATAGATGTACAGGAGTACTACAGAGTTATAGGTGTAGTACAAGGGTACAGGATTGGTACATTGGTGTATTGGTTCATAAGTACTAAAGGGGTACAGCAATACAGAGGTACAGTAGTAGCATAGTACTACAGATATCTAGGAGTAGTACAGTGATACACCTGTAGGGGAGTACTACAGTCGTACAGGGATAGTACAGGGATATAGGTGTATAGGAATACTACAGTGTACAGCAGTAGTACAGAGTTACATGTGAAGTACAAGGGTATAGGGGTACAAGAGTAGTACAGGTGTTCCCGGGTGCAGGAGTGGTACAGGGGTTCAGGAGTAGTACAGGGGTACAGGTGTACTAGAGGGGCATAGGAATAGAACATTGGTACAGTACTAGCATAGGACTACATATGTCCAGGACTAGTACAGGGCTACAGGGTCATAGATGTATTACAGGGTTTCTGGAGTACATGAGTAGTACAGATGTAGTACAGCGTTTCAGGAGTAGTACAGGTGTACTGGAATGCAGTATTGCAGTGGTACAATGGTGCAGGAGAGTACAGATGTACAGGGATATATGTATTGTACAAGTATAAAGGCGTACAGGAGTAGTACCGGTGTACAGGTGTATAGGAGTATTACAAGTGTACAGGTGTACAGGAGAAGTAACGGGGTTCAGGGGTACAGGTGTATTACAGGATTACAGCGGTACAGGAATAGTTATGTTGTGCAGGAGTACTGGAGTAATACAGTGATACAATTGGTCCATGAGTCGTACAGTGGTGCAGGTGTAGTACAGGTGTATGGGGGTACAGGAGTACTACAGGTGTACAGGTGTAATACAGTGTTACAAGTGTAGTACAGTTGTATAGGGGTGCAAAAGTACTACACGAGTTCACGTGATGTACAGGGGTACAGGAGTAGTAGAGGAGTACAGGAGTATAGTTGTAGTACAGGGTTACAATGAGTACAGTGGTTGTACAGGGGTACAGGCGTACTACAGGGATACAGGAAAAGTACAGGGGCAGAGCGGTACACGGGTACAACAATAATTCGGTTGTGCAGGTGTACCCGAGTAGTACAGTGATAAAATTGGTCCAGGATTGTTCCAGGATTGGTCCAGGATTGGTCCAGGATTGGTCCAGGTACAAGTTTACAGGAGAAGTATAGGGGTATAGGGGTACAGTAGTACTACGGAGTACAGGCATAGTACAGAGTTACAAGGGTAATACAATTGTATGGGGATTCATGAGTACTACAGTGGTTCAGGTGTTGTACAGGAGTTCAGAAGTTTTATAGGACTTCAGGAGTAGTACAAAGGTACAGGTGTACAGGTGTAGTACACGGGTACAGTGTTACAGGGTTAATAGAGGAGTACAGCGGTGCAGATGTAGCACAGAGGTACAGTGGGTACATGATTAGTACAGGGGTACAGGGAAAGTACAAGTGAACAGGAGAACAGGAATAGTTCATTTCTGCAGGGGCACAGAAGTAATGCAGTAATACAATAGTTCCAGGAAATGAACAAGGGTACGGGAGTGGTATAGGGGTATAGGGGTACAGGAATACTACAGGGGTACAGGAGTAGTACAGGGTTACAAGATTAGTACAATTGTATATGTGTACAGGGGTACTATAGTGATATAGAAGTTGGACAGGAGTTCAGTAGTAGTACAGGACTACAGTGGTACAAAAGTAATACAGGGGTGCAGAAGTAGTACAGGCGTATAGGGGTACAGGTGTAGAATAGTTGCACAGTGTTACTATGGTACAAGTTTTTTACACTTGTGCAGGTGTACAGGAGTAGTACACAAGTACATTGGGTACAGGCATAGTGCAGGGTTACGGGAAAAGTACAAGAATACAGCAGTTGTACAGGAGTACAGCAGTAGTACAGGACTACAGGGGTACGGCAACAATACAGGGGTACATGTTTACAGGAATAGAACAGCGGTAGAGTTGTGCAGGAGTAGTACCGTTGTACAGTGTTATAGAGGTAGTAAAGAAATGCAGGATTATAAGAGTTGAACAGTGGTAAAGGAATAATACAGCTCAGGGCTACGGGAGTAGGACTGCGGTATAGGGACATAGGAGTAGTACAGATGTGCAGGAGTAGTACAGAGGTACAAGAAAGGTACATGAGTACAAGGGTACAGCAGTAGTTCAGGGGTATATGGATTCAGGTGTAGTACAGTGTTACAGGTGTAGTACAGGTGTATATGTGTGCAAGTAGTACACGGGTACAGGAGTATAGGAGGAGTACGGGGGTACATTGGTACAGGAGTAGTACAGTTGTACAGGGGTAGTAGAGTAGTACTGGGTACTGGATTATTACAAAGGTACAATGTGCACAGAAGTAGTACAAGAGTACAGGAGTAGTACAGCACTACATTGGTCCAGGAGTAGTAAGGGGTACATAGGGTTCATGAGATGTACTGTGGTACAGTAGTGGTGCAAGGGTACACGGGTACAGGAGTACTAGATGACTACAGGGGTAGAACAGTGATACAGGATTAGCTCAGGACTACATGGCTCTCGGTGTAGTAGAGGGGAACAGGGGTACAGGAGTTGTACATGGCTAGTACAGTGGTACAGAAGTAGTACAGTGGTACTGGGGAAGAGCAGGGGTTCATCGGTAGTACACGGGTACACGGGTACAGGATACAGTTGTACAGGATTAGTACAGAGGTATAGAGGTACAGGAGTACTGCAGGAGTTCAAGAGTGATACAGGGGTACAGGAATAGTACAGCACTACATAGGGCCAGGAGTAGTACAGGGGTACAGGAGAATAGGTGTCGTACATTGGTACAGGGAAACTTGAATAGTACAGGAGTTCAGTGGGTACAGGAGTAGTACATTCGTAAAAGCTACAAAAGTAGCACAGTATTAATACAGGCGTACAGTGGTAGGTTAGTTGTACTGGTGTATTACAGGTGTTGACGGCTAGTACATGAGTACACGGGTACATGAATTGTACAGGTGTATACGGATGCAGCAGTAGTACAGATCCACAGGAGTGGTACAGGTCTACAGGGATCCAGGATTGGTACAGGGGTACAGGAGTAGTACATGGGTACAGAAGTAGTACTGGGGCAGAGGGGTACAGCAATGGTTCAGGGTTAGCACAGTTGTACGGGTGTAGTATAGTGGTACTGGGGTAGGTGTACATTGGGTAGAGGAGAAGTTCAGGTGTACAGGGTTACAGGAGACGTACAAGGGTACAGGATAGTACAGTTGTACTGAGTTAGTACAGGGTTACTGGGTGGTACAGAGGTACAAGTGTACAGAGATAGTATAGGGATACACGGGTACAGGAGTAGTATAGAGGTAGAGGAGTATTGCAATGATACAGGAACAGTACAGGGGTACAGAGGTACAAGAATAGTACAGGAGTTCAAGTGGTACAAGAGGAGTACAGGGGTAAAGGGATCCAGGAGTAGTACAAGTGTACACGGGTGCATGAGTGGTACAGGTGTACAGAGGTACAGCAGTACTACAGGGGTACAGGACTACGTGTGGAACAGGGGTACAGGACTAGTACAGGACTACATACGTCCAGGACTAGTACTGGGGTAGTGGGTTGCAGATGTATTACAGGGTTGCAGGAGTACATATATGATACATGTGTAGTACAGGGATGCAGTAGAAGTACATGTGTACTGTGGCAGGAGTATTACAGGGGTACAGGTGTACAGGGGTAGTACAGTGTTACAGCGGTACAAGTAATGTATGCGTGCGCAGGACTACAAGAGTTGTATAGAGGTATAATGGGTACAGGGCTCAGACAGCGGTACAGGTGTACAGGAGAAGTGCAAGTGTACAGGGGTACAGGTGTAGTAAAGGGTTACAGCGGTACAGGTATAGTTCAGTTGTTTAATGGTACTGGAGTAATACAGTGATACAATTGGTCCAGTAGTACAGGGGTACAGCGGTAGTACAGGGGTATAAAGGTACAGGAGTACTACAAGTGTATAGTAGTAGTACAGTGTTACAAGATTGGTACAGTTGTAAAGGTGTACAGGAGCACTACAGGGGTTCAGCTGATGTACAGGTGTACAAGGGTTGTAGAGGAGTAAAGGAGTACAGTTGTAGTACACGGGGAAAATGGGTGCAGGAGTAGTACAGGTGTACAGGAGTACTACAGGGGTACAGGAAACGTACAGGAGTACAGGTGTACAGGAGAACAGGAATAGTTCAGTTTTGCAGGGGTACAAATGTAGTACAGCGGTATGGAGGTACAGGAAAAGGATAGGGATACAGGAGTAGTACGGAGTTAAAAGAGTAGTACAATTGTATAGGAGTATAGGAGTACTAGAGTGGTATAGGAGTTGTACGGGAGTTCAGGAGTAGTACAGGACAACAGGAGTACAGGAGTAATACAGGGGTGCAGAAGCAGTGCAGGTGTATAGGGATGCAGGTGTACAGGTGTTGTACATTGTTACAGTTGTACAAGTTTTGTACAATTGTGCAGTTGTATTGGAGCAATACAGAAGTACATTGGGTATAGGTTTAGTGCAAGAATAAAGGAGAAGTACAGGAGTACAGTAGTTGTACAGAAGTGCAGGAGCAGTACAGGGGTAAAGGAACAGTATAAGGGTACATGTATACAGGTATTGGACTGCAGTACAGGAGTAGTACAGGGGTAGAGCAGAGATACATGGTTATAATGATATAGCAGTAGTTCTGGGGAATATGGGTTCAGAAGTGGTACAGGGTTACAGGAGTAGTATAGGAGTATATGTGTACAAGCATAGTACACAAGTACAGGAATACAAGAGGAGTACGGGGGTACATTGGTACAGGAGTAATACAGGTGTACAGGATTACAGGGGTAGTAGTGCAGTACTGGGGTACCGGAGTAGTACAAAGGTACAATGTGTACAGTAGTTGTACAGGGGTACAGGAGTACCGCAGGGGTCCTGGAGTAGTACATTGGTACAGGTATACAGCAGTTGTACAGGGGCAGAGGGTATACAGGAGTTGTACAGTGTTACATGGGGTACATGAGATGTAAAGGGCTACAAATTGTACCGTATTAGTACATGTGTACAGGGGTACAGGAGTAATAAAGTGGTAATATAGGGGTAGTTCAGTCGTATTGGTGTAGTGCAGTGTTGCACGGGTAGTACAGGTATACACGGCTACTGGAGTAGTACAGATGTACATGAGTATAGGAGTAGTAATGTGGTACAGTAGTAGTGCAGCGGTACAGGTGTACAGGAGTACTAAAGAAGTACAGGAGTAGAACAGGGATACAGAAGCAACACAGTACTACATGGCTCCCGGAGTAGTACAGGGGTACAGGGGGACAGGAGTTGTTTCGGGTTACAGAGGTACAGGAATGGAACAGGTGTATATGGTTACAAGAGTAGTACAAAGGAACAAGGTTGCAGGGGTTGTACAGGGGTACATGGATACATGAATAGTACAGTACTACAGGAGTCTTGGGGTAGTACTGGGTACAGCTGTACATGGGTAGTACAGGGGTACGGGGGTACAGGGGTAGTACATGATTACAGGGATACAAGTGTAGTACATGTGTGCATGGGTACAGGAGTGGAACAGTGTTACAATTGGTACTTATAGATGGGTATAGAAGTACTAAAGGGGTATAGGGCTACAGGGGTACTACAGGGTTTCAGGTGTAGTATACGGTACATGAGTAGTACAGGGCTACACGTGTACATTAGTAGTAAAGGAGTACAAGTGTACATTAATAGTACAGAGATATAATATGTACATGATTAGTACAGTGGTACAGGGTTACAGGAGTAGTAAAGGGGTAGTACAGGGATACAGGGTACATGAATAGTATAAAAGTACAATGGATACACGGGTAGTATAGTGGTACGGGGATACAGGAGTAGTAAAGTGCTAGTACAGGGATTAGGGGTAATTGAATAGTACAGTGGTACAATGGGTTCACGAGTAGTACAGTAGTGTTTGGGTACAGGTGTAGTAAAGTGATAGTACAGGGATACAGCGGCGGCACAGTTGTACTCGAATAGAGGAGTAGGAAAGGTGTACACGGGTACAGGTGTAGTACAAGTATAAATGAGTAGTACAGGACTACAGTACTACAGGGACTATAGAGGTACAGGATGCAGTATTAGTACAATGGTATACGGGTGCAGCAGTAATACCGGAGTACAGGAGTAGGACAGGGGTATAGGTGCATAGGAGTATTACAGTAGTACAGGAATACTACAGGGGTACAAGTGTAGTACAGGGGTACACTGGTGCAGGTGTAGTACACGTGTACAGGGAAACAGGTGTACAGGGAAACTGGAGTAGTGCAGTTGTACAGGTGTACAGGAGTATTACAGGGTCACAGGTATACAGGTGTAGTACAGGTTTACAGGGGTACATGAAATGTTCAGGGGCACTGGATACAAGAATAGTACAGGGGTACAATACCAGTGTACATGTAATACAGTTGTACTGGAGTACAGTGTTACTGTGTGGTACAGGGGTACATTGGTACAGGAAATACACAGGGGTACAGGATTAGTACAGGGTTACAATAGTGATGTGATACAGGAGTAGTGCAGTGTCACAAAGTTACAAGAGTATTACTGAGGTATAGGGGTTCAGGATTAGTACAGGGGTACATAGGTACAGGAGTAGTACATGGGTTCGGGGGTACAGGAGGAATACAGGGGAACATACGTACATGAATTTGTACAATTACAATTTTGTACAGGAGTGCACGAGTTGTGCAGGTGTACACGCATGCATAATCAGTATAGCGGTGCACGGGTGCAGGTGTAATAAAGTTTTACACGGGTGCAGGTGTAGTACATTTGTACACGGTTGCCGGAGTTATACATGGGTACTCGGTTGCAGGAATAGTTTAGGCGTAGACGGGTACAGATGTAATACAGAGTAACTGGAGTAGTACACGGTTACAGCAGATGTACAGGGTTACAGGTGTAGGTGCTGGAGTAATACAGGAATACATGGGTGCAGGAGTAGTAAAGTTGTAATGGGTACAGGAATATTACAGGGGTACACGGGTGCAGAAGTAGTACAGGTGTACAGGAGTACATGTTTTGTACAGATGTACAGGGGTTCAGGTGTAGTAGAGATGTACAGGTGTATAGGAGTATTACAGGGGTACAGGTTTACAGGAGCTGTTCAGTGTTACAGTGGAAAGAGTATTGTACGCGTGTGCATGGGTACAGGAGTAGTACAGACGTACAATGTGTACAGGAGTAGTACAGGTGTACAGGAGTTGTACAGGTGTATAGGGATACAGGCTACTACAAGGGTACCGGAATAGTACAGGGGTATAGGAATAGTACCGGCGTACAGGAAAAGTACGGGGGTACAAGGGTACACGAGTGGTACAGGGAATAAGTGTACAGGAGTAGTACAGGTGTATAGGTGTACAAGAATATTACACGGTAATAGTACAGGACTACAGGGGTCCAGGCGTAGTACATAATACAGGAGTAGTATAGGGGTACAGAAATAGTACAGGCATACAGGGGTACTGGCGTAGTACCAGTATATAGTAGTACAGAAATTGTACAGGAGTTCAGGCGTGGTACAGTACTATAACTGTCCAGGTGTAGTACAGGTGTATAAGGTTACAGGTATACTACAGAAATACAAGAGTAGTACAGAGGTTTATGGATTCTTTTGTACTACATGGTTACAGAAGCTATACGGGTTTACAGTAGTAGTGCAGTACTACAGGGGTCCAAGAATAGTACAGGGTATACAGGTGTTCAGGAATAGTATAGGGGTACACCGCTACAAGAGTAATATTCTCGTATAGGGGTAGTACAGTGGTATAGGTGTATGGGTATACTATAGTGTACAGGATTAGTACAGGATTACAAGAGAAGTACAAGGGTACATGGGTACAAGTGTAGTACAGAGGTAAAGAGGTCCAGGAGTAGTACCGGTGTACACGGCTACAGTAATGGGAAAGGTGTATAGGAGTAGTACAGGGGTACAGTATTACAAAGGTACTAGAGGGATACAGGAGTACTACAGGAATACAGTGGTAGTACAGGACTCCATGGTCCTGGCTTAGTGCAAGGGTACATGGGTCCTGGCTTAGTGCAAGGGTACATGGGTACAGGAGTAGTACAGGGTTATATAGTTTCAGGTGTAGTACAAGTGTACAGGGTAGATGAGAAGTTCAGGTGTGCTGGGGTACAGTAACAGTACAGGTGTACAGGAGTTTTACAGAGGAACGGGGGTACAGGAGAACTAGATGAGTAAAGGAGTAGAACAGGGGTACAGGAATAGTACAGGACTACATGAATGCAGGGGTAATTCAGACTACAGTGGTACAGGAGTAGTACAGGGTTACAGAGGTACAGGTATAGTACACGTATACATAAATACAGGAGAAGTACAGGAGTACAAGGGTGCAGGTATAGTACAGGTTACAGGAGTGCAGGAGTAGTACAGAGGTAGTACAGGGATACAGTTGTCGTACAGTGGTACTAGTGTAGTACAGGGGTACAGGTGTTCAGGAGTAGTGCAGGGGTACACCGCTACAGGTGCAATACTGTCGTATAGAGGTAGTACAGGGATATAGGTGTATAGGTATACTACAGTGTACAGGAGTAGTACAGGATTACATAAGACGTACAAGGGTACAGGGATACAGGGATAGTACAGTGGTACAATGGATACAGGAGTAGTACAGGGGTACAGGAGTCGTACAGGTGTACAATGTGTACAGAAGTAGTACCGGAGTACAGGAGTACTACAGGGGTATGTGGGTACAGATGTACTACAGGGGTACAGGGATGCAGGAGATGTACCGTGGTAGTACAGGATTTCAGGGGCAGTACAGTGATACTGGGGTTGTGCAAGTGTACACGGATAGTACAGTGGTACACGGGTACAAGTGTAGTACAGGGATACACGGGTACAGGATTAATGCAGGTGTACAGGAGTAGTTTAGTGTTACAGGAGTAATATAGGGGTACAGGAGTACAGGAGGACTAGGGAGGTACAAGGGTAGTACAGTGCTACATGAGTAGTACAGTACAACTTGGTTCCTGGAATAGTGCAAGTGTACAGGGGTACAGGCGTTGTACAGGGATACAGGGTACAGGAATCGAACTGGTGTACAGGGTAGTACATGACTACAGGCGTCCAGGAGTAGTACAGCGGGACAGGTGTACAGGAGTTGCACAGGTGCACAGGTGTAGTACAGTTATAGGGGAAAAGTAATATTACACGTGTGCTGGAGTACAGAAGTAGTACAGGGGTACAAGGGTACACGAGTGGTACAGGACATAAGAGTACAGGAGTAGTACAAGCGTATAGGAGTAGTACAGGTGTATAGGTGTACAAGAATATTACACGGTAATAGTACAGGACTTCAGGGGTCCAGGCGTAGTACATGGTACAGGAGTAGTATAGGGGTACAGAAATAGTACAGGCGTACTGGGGTATTGGCGTAGTACCAATGTATAGTGGTACAGAAATATTACAGGAGTTCAGGCGTAGTACAGTACTATAACAGTCCAGGTGTAGTACAGGTGTATAAGGTTACAGGAGTACTACAGGTGTACAGGAGTAGTACAGTGGCTTATGGATTCTTTTCTACTACATGCTTACAGGAGTTGTAAGGTTTATAGTAGTAGTACACTACTGTGGTCCAGGAATAATACAGGGATACCACATATCCCAAAATCTGTCGAATTTCTCCCGAGTTTAAGGGAACTTTGATTGTTTTGTAAAATATTGCTTATGTGGTCATAATTGTACGTGATACGACAAACGGAACAGTTTTAGGTCATAATCTTTGTCGTACTATGTCCATCCTGCACGACGGGTGACATTCGATTCCATATCGGACGAAACGTCGTCTAGATTGTCGGAACTGTAATTCTAGGCTCACAAGGTGCATGCGAGATATTCTTGATTATAATTCACTATTTGTTTGTAATAACTCGTACCAATGGTCCTATTTCCAGATTTTGTGGCCAGTTTCGCTATGTTTATCATACTGTGACACATAATATCAAAGCAGAATCATATTCCACATATATTCAGGGAAGTGACCATTCTGCCGAAATCTTGGCCATAATCGGCCATCGGTGATCCTATTATAACCGTATATGTTAATTTAAGAGCCTTTGGACAATTCCAAACGTAACGTACCACATATCCCAAAATCTATCGAATCTTTCCCGAGTTTAACGGAACTTTGATTTTTGGGTAAAATATTGCTTATGTGGTCATAATAGTACGTGATACGACAAACGGAACAGTTTTAGGTCAGAATCTTTGTCGAAATATGTCCATCCTGCACGATGAGTGGCATTCGAATCCATATCGGTCGAAACGTCTAGCTTGTCGGAACTGTAATTCTAGACCCACAAGGTGCATGCAAAATATTCTTGATTATAATAAGTCATTTTTAGTAATAAATCGAATCAATGGACCTATTTTCATTTTCAGGCCAGTTTCGCCATATTTATCATAATGTGACATAACATCAAACCTGAATCATTTTCCACAAAGTTTCTGGGAAGTGCCAATTCTGCCGAGACGTGGCCATAATCGGCCATCGGTGATCCTATTATGGCCGTATAGATTATTTTAAGACTCTTTGGACAATTCCAATCGCATCGTACCACTTATTCCAAAATCTGTCGAATCTTTCCAGAGTTTAACGGAACTTTGATTATTGGTAAAATATGGCCTTATGTGGTCATAATAGTGCTTGATACTTCAAACGGGACAGTTTTAGGTCATAATCTTTGTCAAAATATGTCCATCCTGCACGACGAGTAACATTCGTTTCCATGTCGGAAGAAACATCGTCTTGTTTGTCGGAACTGTTATTCTCGGCCCACAAGGTCCATGTGTCCGCCTCCGCTTACCGACTATTTACCGCCGAGTAGATCTTTTTATATGTTTGAATTGTCGCCATCTCCACAGTATGGTATCCCCACTCAAGTAGCATCCCCACTCAGAGGTACGATGCCTGTCATCCCCACTGTAGTTCATCCCCACTGCAAGGGCATCCCCACTGCAGTGGCATCTCCACCCAGAGGCGCTACGCCGGGGTATATAAGCGCGTGCACTTGGCTCAGTCGCTCTCTTACTCGCTGGACACGGACCTGTTCACTACTAAGCCTCGCTACGATAGTAATGGTATACTCTTTGTTCTTTGTAGTAATCGACTTTGCGTAATCACATTATCCGTTATTTTTTTAAAACACTACGAGTGTTCAAATTATATTTGAAGCGTAACGATTGTTCAAATTATATTTTATAGCAAGCTCAAATGTATATTCACTTTAAATATATTTTATTTCATTTCTAAATCAAGTATTTAACCTTGCCTTCTAATCATATTAACGCGAGTGCTTATACGCGAATAAATATTTTTGAATACGTGGAAATTCAAGCACGTGGCCTCACCATCCCTCAAGATACACAACAGCATCTTGGCAATCAACATCTATTAAAGTAGGATTAAATACCTCTCATATAATACGTTTTAGCATGGCTAAAATTTTCGCGGATAATCGGCCGACCACGTGCGTTTTAACTCGCATTTTCGAGAAACTTCCCTATGCGCGGGCGATCCTGGAGATTTAAAATCTCGGCTTAAGCGTACGCGTCTAGCGGAAAGATCTGTGGGCCATCCATTCAATGCGCTTATGGTCTTTGTTCGCCGGGACATAACACTGTTATGACCAGCAATGCTGATGAATGATCAAAAATGATCAGAAACATCAATTATGACTATCTGTATCACAGTATCACCAGATCTGACAACTCTATTAACTAGTGCGCAGTATGATCATATACGACAAACTGAGAGAAATCTTGAAGGAATGTGGGCTAAGAAGGCCACTAAATGTTCCGTATGTCTAGTTAACACCTATTATTGCCAATTAAGGCCAAATGTACACCATTATTGGTAATTCCGCAGACGTATCAGTTTTTGACATACGGAAATAAATACTATAATAAGTGACGCGCTTGATCATACCGAAGTTTGCCCGAATCTTCAGCCATGATCGTTGCACGTAAACTCGAAGAATCATCCTAGAACTGTACTTCCTTGGATCGAGCATTTCAACTCGGAAATTGCACGCAGGGTGGCAATCAGCGCGATACACGTATGGCACTGGCAAATCGCACTTTCTGTTGCCTGTATGCAACACGGCGAGAAGGCGTGGTGACACAGTTCGACGACGCTGAGTGTCCTTTTCGTGAACTCGGTATTATATTTCACCAAGCTCCGGGTTCGACTTCCCCAGGAGAGTGTTCCGTAACACGTGATTCACACGTCAGGACCGAGTGTGAGAAAGAAAGCAATAGCGGTACGAGCGTGGCTTCTGGTTCAGCTCGTAGTGATCCTTACACCGTGCACTTGGTGGCAACAGCACCAAAGATGATCTTTTATATTGAACTGTCCGATACACCAACATCGTATTCGAATATTAGCGATCCGGCTCGAAGGACCAAAAACAATGTTAACGCGCCTTCGATGATTCGCGCAACACCGTTTATATATTTATTATTGCCGGGTCGAGAGAGTGTATTCAGTAAGGATGAGAATTATTAGAAAACAAAACAACTTCCTTTAATCGTCAGACAACAGTTACTTTATCGGAATAGCTCTATCTAAATAACAAATGTGAGACCGTTGCTTCTCGCTTTTCGCAAGACACTGAAAATACACAGTTTTTCGCTTGGTAACTACCGGGCGATAAGGATGCTTTTACTTCGGCATCTACGGCAATGGTCAATTCATTTGCTTTATGACTTATATTTTATGTATGTTTTGCATTAAGAACATTCCAAACCAAAAATAACGCCTATAACGGATAGCCTATAATAACCAGCGTTCACGAGGAAACGAAATTTACACCGCACGAATTAATTTTTCGGCAGAACGGCGAGGGTATTCACCAGGAGTATATTACCGGACAACAATGAATCGTACGCCGATTATGCGACGGCATTATTCTAACGAATATTCGACGCTCAAGCGACGGCTCGAGAAAACCTAAAACAAGCGAAAATTAGATCTAAGCGATATTACGATCGAAAAACAAATCCATAGATATTTAAGGAGAACCAATATGTATAATTGTTAAAGGCACCGTCGAAAAGTAAATTCGATGAACAATGCACAGGGCCGTACACAATTTTGGAAATCTTAGAAAATAATAATATAAAATTAATAGTAATCAGTGATAAGCGAAAAGAAATTGTGCTGAACGATAAACTACGGATTCGTAAAACTGAACCGACTGAGCTGTTATGACTAAGCACTATCTTTAATTGCGGCTAACATTCGCACGGAGTGGTCGCAGGTAATATTTGCAGATCTTGTCTAATACTGCTTATCGACGCCTGCACGACATTGGCACATCATCTTTGAATGGCAGCGCAATTATTTCCAACTGTAATCGAGTATCACTAAACAGCACGGCTGCCGGCGATGTCCACATTGCAAGATCGTTTACGATTGATGGGCGTTCTGATTCGTATGAGATATAGGATAGGATGGTCATACGAGCCACTGTTGGAGTCGTCCTCCAGAGATTATGTCGCGATCGAACGCATGTCGTCATAATTAATTTTCCCTTCGACCCAACAATGCAACGGCAGACGAGGAGAATGCCTGCATTCGCAAAATGGACAGACTATATGGCCGGATACCTGCTAATTCGATCCATACATCGTTTCATACGAAGGCCAAGTTAACACCAAGGAACAATCACTCAACGCTGAGTGTCTTCGCAGTAACAACGCGGGAAACAACTTTCGCATTAAAAATCATCACCGAATTGAATTTGTGTGGCTACACTATGACACAAACAGTACAGCTAAATCGTTTCATATTGATGACGCAACGAGGACGATTATACAAGGCAAGACACTAGTATCCCTCGCCACAGATGAAATTAATTCAAATAGCGATTTCGGTCGTCCTCGGAATCACATTATGTTTCCCGTGGAGGAACCTTCCATATCGAATAGCACAATAACAGGAGCCATGGGACAACACATACCAGAAGGAAGTATATATCCATCATGAACCTTTTGTATGAGAGATCACTCGACAAAATAACCGAGAATGTAGGAGCGCGAATTTGGAAAGACTTCGTCACATTTGGATCAGCCAGTGGACGTATCCTCACTGTATTCATAAGCGCATGGCTCATCAAATTAATTACCGACACAGACTAATATGGATACGTCCGGCGCTCTGTTAACGAATGAAGCGCCTACTAATTAGCTGCAGTATGGAGCGTCATCACCCATCACTTCCTCCTCACTTTGACAAACTAGTTAAAGCGGGACAGGCAAACCAAAAGGAGGAATAGTGTTTAAGATTCCTATAGGCTTTATTCTTTGTCGGGAGTTTTGGACACTCGAGAACCCAATGTAAGTAATGTGTCAGGCATGCGTTGATGATGAGTCCCAGAGTGGGGGGACGTAGRTCGTCAACCGTTACGAAAAACAAAAGCGTATCGCCTTTTCCTCGACAGTTACCAAACGCCTGTATCCTCAGTGTAGCGCGAGACATAAGAGAAAACGGTCACTTGTTCAGAGTARGAATCGAAATACTATAACTGCTAATTCGTTTGCCAATTAAAAGAAGGTAAAAAGGTAGATAGTTATCTATGTCTCTTATCTTTACCCGTCACCCTATCCAGAATTGGCATAAATAAATATTTGAGCAGTGTGGAGCGAATTTCTATCGAAGGCGCTCTAACATTGTTTATGGTCCTTCGAGCCGGATGATACGCGGATAGTTGACATTCGAGCATATTAGTACGTTGTTGGTGAAGCGGACAGTCCAGTATAAATTGATCTTCTCTGGTGCGGTGGGCACCAAGTGTTCGTTGTAAGGATCATCACGAGCTCGAGCTGAGACCAAGCTCGTGTCGACATCGCCCTCTTTCTAGAACTCGGAGCTCACGTGAGTGACACGTGACACGATACGCGCTCCTGGGCAAATACGGATCCCGGAGCCTCTTGGAGATTGGTACCGAGTTAACGAGAAAGAGCACTCACCATCGTCGAACTGTATCGACGACCTGTAGCTGTGTTGCATACACACAACGGAAAGCATAACCGTACTACGACAATTCTAAGAGCCTTATGGTAATCATAGCTGACGATCTTCAGGATTTCCTTGAGAAGCAAGGCGTTATAATCGACACGCTCAAGCGCGTCCTCATTAATTTCAAGAAGCTCCCGAAGACTAACGTCACGCTTACAAGAGCGAGAACGCGCCTAGCTGACTTACAGAAGTATTGGGAGAAGATTCTAGACCTACATGCTAAGATAAATCGCGCGGCGAAGGCGGAAGATAGGAAGAAGCTGCCCTACTTCCTCCAAGATGAATTCCTAGCAGCCGAGGACGCATACACCGAAGCTGCGGACTATCTGCAGGAAGTTATAACTAATTTTGTAGCATCGGAAAGTCCTGCAGGTAACACGTCTGCCGACCCTACGGTCGACGATGAAACGCAATCATCATCGACAACGCTACAGCGAATTCCAATCCCGACGTTCACAGGTAAGTTCACTGAGTGGCCTAGGTTCCGGCACCTTTTCCATTCCCTGGTCCACTGGAATAAGGCGTTGACCAAAATTGCCAAATTCCATTACTTGATTTCGAGCGCGGCAACCGGCCGCGACGCCACTTGATGGACTTAACGTCTCTCCCGAAAATTATGACGCCGCTTGGAAGATGTTGTTAGAAGAATACGACAATGAAAAGGAGCTAATCCGTGCGCATCTCCGCACGATCATCCGCCTTCCGGACAGAAAGCTCGAGACTGCCGCTGAGCTGAAGAAGTTGAAGGACACCGTGCGTGTCGCACTCATAAACGTGGCTAATCTGGGATTCCAAGTCGATAATTGGGATCCCCTTTTGGTGACTATTATGTCCGAGAAATTTGGCACTAAAACGGACGCAAAATGGCGTGAGCACCTAGGCGCCTCCAAGAAGAGTCTCTCATATAAAGAGCTGAGCGACTTTCTGAATGGCCGTATTCTCTCGCTTCCAGCTTCTAAGAGTGTGATTCCTGCGACTATCAATAACTCGCAAAAAAGAGCCGTTCCGCTGTGCATAATGTGTCGGTACAAAACTGTGTCAATTGTAACGGCGCGCATGGCTTAGCAAATTGCGAGCGGTTTCGGTCGTTGGCCGTCGAGCAGCGCCGTACACTTGTTCAGGAGAAGCGAGCATGCTTCAATTGTTTACGGTCGAATCACTTCACACGGAATTGTCCAAGCAAATCACGATGTATGAGTTGCCGACGCTCACATCACACTCTTCTGTATCTGGAGGGAGGCCGGACCACTCGGGACATGGGAGCTCCGGAGCCCGGTGCCGGCGATCAGGGACCGCAAGCGGGCACAACCCCCTCCTCCGTTCAGGAGAAGGCCACAGTTGCCCACGTCCAACCTACGCTGCCGAGTTCTCTGCGGGAGGACCGCGGAGTTATGCCTACAGCATGGGTCGATCTTCACACCACAGAAGGCCGCCGGATCCCGGTTCGCGCGCTCTTAGATCAGTGTTCAACACTCAGCTTTGTTTCAGAATCTTTCTGTAGGACATTGCGAACTAGACGACAGCGCATCGATCTAACAATCCATGGTGTTGCCGGGATGCAGCGAGATGGTTTGAGATCCAGAGTCACGCTCGGACTGCCCCCTCGCGACAGACTCTCTCCAATAATTCCGCTGACGGCGTATGTGCTTCCGGACATTACCGCGTACACGGCCCCGCGAGATCTGCCTATCGATACGTGGCCTCATCTTCGCGGTCTAGAACTGGCGAATCCGGACCCGTCAAGCCAGCACCCGATCCACATGTTGATCGGGTTGTATCTATTCCCGTCGATTATAGAGGCCGAATCCCAACGCGTGGGTCCAAAGGACCTACCCATGGCTCAAAAAACCGTCTTTGGATGGATCCTCTATGGTCCTGGAGACGTAGCTCAGCCCGATCTGGTCGAGGCTCATGTGTCACTCTGCGTTGACAAATCCGACACAAACACCTTGCTACGCAACTTCTGGGAGGATGAGGAAGTTCCCCAGAAGCTGTCCCCCACGGAAGAGGATGAACAGTGCGAGAGGCACTTTGTCTCTACGCACACCCGTACGACAGAGGGTAGGTACATGGTAAGACTGCCATTCAAAGCAGGCCCACCTATCGACATTGGCGACTCCCTGCAGCTCGCCACCGCCTTATATGCCCGGACGGAGAATAGGCTGCAATCCCGTTCAGAAATCAGCAGGACATACCATGACTTTCTCCGTGAATATCTCGAACTGGGACACATGGAGCCCATCAGCGAGAAGATAAGCCCGGCGTACGCACCTGTCTACATCCCGCATCACGCTGTGATTAAGGAATCCAGTACCACAACCAAGTTACGCGTTGTGTTCAACGCCTCGTGTCGTACTCGTAATGGTACGACGCTGAACGACCACTTGTTGGTCAGGCCGAAGCTGCAGCAAGATCTGCCGGCCATAATCGCTCGATGGCGCCAATGGCGTTACGTGTACACTGCGGATATCGCCAAGATGTTCCGTCAGATAATGGTAGAACCCAAGGATGCTGACTTCCAGCGGATACTGTGGCGACCGACGCCCGAATCTTCTCTGCAACATTATCGTCTCCGTACCGTTACATACGGCCTGGCTCCGGCGCCCTATCTAGCGATGCGTGTACTCCAACAGCTAGCGAGCGATGATGGACACCGATTCCCAGCAGCAGTTCCCATTATCGCAAACTCTATCTACGTGGATGACACCCTTTTTGGCCAAGACAGCATCCACGAACTGCGTGAAACCAGGGACCAACTCATCGGTCTGATGAAGGGAGGAGGGTTCCAATTGCGAAAGTGGGCAGCCAATTCACCGATCCTGGAAGACATCCCTGCGAGCCAACACGAGCTCACTGATCATTTTCTAGCCAAGGCCGAAACACTGAAGATCCTTGGACTCTCTTGGTTGCCACGGGAAGACGTCTTCTGCTTCGTGATAGCCTCGACGGCAACGGCCTTCCCGACTCGATGTTCGATATTGTCGTTCGTCGCCAAGCTCTACGATCCTCTGGGATGGGCTGCACCCGTYGTCATCACCGCGAAGATCCTGCTTCAAGAGCTCTGGCTACTCAAGAAYGATTGGGATGCGCCAATTCCACCGGAATTGGTACAGCGTTGGAAGGATTATGTGAACGACCTTCCGCATTTAGCGCGGGCTCGGGTGCCGCGCTGGACCGGCCAGCGCAAAGAGAATTCCTCGTTGGAACTGCACGGCTTTGCGGATGCATCAAGCCGCGCCTACGCCGCGGTGGTATATTTAAGAGTCATTCACTCGGAGTCTAACTTTCAGGTCAGCCTTATCTGTGCCAAGACGAAGGTTGCGCCTGTGAAAACTATCAGCATACCACGTCTTGAGTTGAACGCCGYTGTACTATTGAGTCGCTTGCTCGTATGGACGCAACAGGCTCTATCCCTCTCGAGCATCCCTACCTATGGATGGACAGACTCTACCATAACCCTAGCGTGGCTACAGCAACACCCATTGAAGTGGACCACATATGTTGCGAATCGTGTCTCTGAGGTTCAAACAACGCTGTCGGGCGCTACGTGGCATCATGTCTCGTCCAAGGAAAATCCTGCCGATTGCGCTTCCCGAGGACTATCGGCATCATTGCTATTGCCGCATGACTTGTGGTGGAATGGCCCTGCCTGGTTGAGGCGCTCCTCTACTATGTGGCCAAAACGTGATTTAGCAATGTCTGTCGACGAGACTGCCTCGAAGGAGATTTACACCGAAGCGCGAAAGGCTATCGTACAACATGTGGGTTGTACCCGTGAATGGGAATTGCCCCATCGCTATTCTAGCTGGACACGGTTATTACGAGTAACGGCCTACGTTTTAAGGTTTATTGGACACTCGAGGCGAGGGAAAAGTTCGCAACCGAAGAGGGGGACACTGCTAGAAGTGCCCGAGTTACGCGACGCCGCTCATCGATGGTTCCAACTCGTACAAAAGACACATTTTTCGAAGGAGTGGAGAGCGCTGCACAAGGATGAGCCAATCCCCAAATCCAGTACCCTAAAGGCTTTAAAACCTATACTAGGAGAGGGTTCACTACTCGGCCTTGGCGGGCGGTTGCATAACGCGACCCTAGAATACGAGGAGAAACAYCCTATTATAYTRYCGAAGCATCGTATATCAGAGCTCCTCATCGACTRCGCGCATCGCGCTACCCTGCACGGCGGTACACAACTCATGCTCCACCATTTGAGACAGCGGTACTGGATTATCGGAAGTCGTAATCTCGTGAAAGCGCACATCYGCYGCTGTGTGACYTGTGCRCGTCAGGCAGCGAAGRCCTCGACACAGCTGATGGGAAATTTAYCGGAAGYACGAGTTAAYCCCTCGCCACCGTTCTCTCATACCGGAGTGGACTACGCCGGACCGTTCGGGATCATYCCGTTTGTAGGACGTGGCCAGAGGACACGGAAACATTACGTAGCGTTATTTGTGTGTCTTGCCACTAAGGCGATTCAYTTAGAAGTCGTAGAAGATTACACCACAGCTGGGTTCTTAGCAGCATTCCGCAGGTTTGTGAGCCGACCGGGTTTACCGGCTCACATGTACAGCGACAATGGTAACTTTCATGGCGCCGATCGCGAGCTTCGGGCCAGTTTACAGGCAATACGTTCGGATGCAACCTTGCAAGCCAACCTGGCGAACGATGGCGTGCAATGGCATTTCATCCCCCCGGCCGCGCCTCATTTCGGAAGACTCTGGGAAGCCGGGGTCAAGAGTTTTAAGTTGCATCTACGGCGAGTTATTGGTTTTCGAATTCTTTCCAAGGCCGAATTTGCRACGATATTGTGCCAGATAGAAGCATGTTTAAATTCGAGACCCATCGCGGCGCTAAGCGACGATCCCGGCGATTTATTCGCGTTAACACCGGGTCATTTTTTGATAGGTCGGCCTCTCCTTTCAGTACCGGAAGAGTCAGTACTGGAARTTAATGACAATCGGCTGTCACGATGGCAGCTAGTGCAATCTATACAGGAGCAGATTTGGCGCTCCTGGGCAAAGGATTACTTGCACTCCTTGCAGGTGAGGAATAAATGGTCAACATCAYCCGCAAATATTAAAATCAATGATTTGGTMATCGTCARAAACCYTCAACTTCCCCCGTCTCGGTGRGAGTTGGCTCGTGTAAYACAAGTACATCCAGGTTCAGATGGCCATATTCGGGTGGTGACCTTACGCACCGCTTGTGGTCACTATAAACGACCAATAACGCAAATTTGTAAATTGCCGGTGTCCTCTGAGAAGGACGCGCTGGAGAACAATTCTCCTTAGAATAAGTGCCCCTCATGTGGGCCCCCCTTTTATGTCTAACGCTTTTGCGTCTCATTGTAAAAACCCATTCTTTGTACATATCATGTTTTTTACGATTACCACGTGTTGCGAACGGAATTATCTTATCAAGTGTGCTCGGGTTTCGTCGCCGTTTCGGACACGAGGCGGGCGGTATGTTTGAGATTCTTATAGGCTTTATTTTTTGTCGGGAGTTTTGGACACTCGAGAACCCAATGTAAGTAATGTGTCAGGCATGCGTTGATGATGAGTCCCAGAGTGGGGGGACGTAGGTCGTCAACCGTTACGAAAAACAAAAGCGTATCGCCTTTTCCTCGACAGTTACCAAACGCCTGTATCCTCAGTGTAGCGCGAGACATAAGAGAAAACGGTCACTTGTTCAGAGTAGGAATCGAAATACTATAACTGCTAATTCGTTTGCCAATTAAAAGAAGGTAAAAAGGTAGATAGTTATCTATGTCTCTTATCTTTACCCGTCACCCTATCCAGAATTGGCATAAATAAATATTTGAGCAGTGTGGAGCGAATTTATATCGAAGGCGCTTTAACAAATAGCAACATATGGAAACCTATCCAACGACAGAAGAACCATGGCTTAGATCCCCTTAGGCATCCGAAAATCATTTCTCTATCCATAAAATGCCCCAACATATTATCATAGTGGATGATGTGAGAAATATTCCGAAAGAAATTGTAATACCGATATAGAACATATAAACATAGAACATATAATCGAAGAATATATAAAAATGCATAATCTCCATGGAATTAAGACGAAGGATATAAATATATATGAAATATCAAACTTGCGGTTTCAACATCTCTCTTTATGGGGCGAGGTGTTACGTCTACCTCCGCCGCGCAACGTCTCAGACATTTCAGATTTTAAGCGCGTGCCTGAACTCAAAGCCGATTTACGAGTTAGTCCTAGTCTGAATATTGCGACTCCCCACGACGTATGGTGTTACGTCCCGACGTACAAAGACCATAAACGCATCCAATATGTGGCGGATCAATTCGTTAAACGAGAATAATTACGACAGGAATTTTAATGCCGACGCACACGGAAAACTCTCGTAAAATAGATATTGAACCTAACAGATATAGATTATTTTAGACGTACCGTGATCGGTAAGCTTGGGCTCTAGCCCGGCTTCATGAAGCAGCACGGCGCTATGGCACTTTGACTTCGGCGAGAGAAGGGAACACGCCGAGGTGCTACTTTGATTCGGACGTGAAGAGAAACGCGCTGGCGTGGCACATTGACTCTGTGGAGTCAGAGAAACACGCGGCAGAGGGAAATTGATTCTGAGGAGTCGGCGAAACACAGGACAGTGGGGTTTTGATTCTGACGAGTCGCAGGAACACGCGAGCGTTTGACTTTGAATCGGATGAGTCGGAGAAACATAGGGCAATGGGCTTTGACTTTTTACGAATCTGCGAAACACACCGGCGTGGTACATGACTCTGAAGAGACGGAGATGCGGTAGAGAGATATTAAATCTGAGGAGTCGGAGAACCACAGGGAAGTGAGATTTTGATTCTGACAAGTCGGAGAAATGCAGAGCAGTGGGACTTTTATACGGACGAGTTGGAGAAACACAGGGCAGTATGACATTGACTCTGAGTAGTCGGAGAAACACGCGAGCGTGGGATATTGACTCTGAGGAGCAGGAGAAAAACAAGGGCAGTGGGCTTTGTCTCTGAGGTGTCGGAGAAAAACACGCCAGTGGAACTTCGATACTAATACTACTAAGACAGAAAAACACAGGGCAATCGGAATTTGATTCTGACAAGTCGGATAAACACACGCCAATGGGAGTTTTTTCTGACGATATGGAGAAACACGCGGCAGTAGTAATTTGACCCTGACGAGCCAAAGGATCCCGCGGGCGTGGGACTTTGACTCTGATGAGTCAGAGGAAAACGCGGACGTGGAACATTTATTCAGAGGATTCGGAGAAATACAGGGCAGTGGGACTTTGATACTGACGAGACTGTGAAAAACGCATCAATGGGACTTTGATTATGAGGAGTCGGAGGAACACGTGGGCGTGGGAGTTTCATTCTGAAGAGTCAGAGAAACACAGGGCAGTAGATTATGACTTTGATGAGTCGGAGATACACGCGGACGTGGCATATGACTGAGAAATCGGAAAAACACGCGGCAGAGGGACATTGATTCTGAGGAGTCTGAGAAACACTCGCCAGTGGGATTTTGATTCTGACGTGCCGGAGGAAGACGCACCAGTTGGACGTCGATTCTGAGAACACTGAGAAGCACGTGGCAGTGAGACTTTATTCTGACGAGGTGGAGAAACACGCGGGTGTGGGACTATGATATTGACGAGTCGGTGTAATACGTGGGCATAGTACTTTGACTTTCACTAGTTGGAGCAAAACGCGGGCATGGGAGCTTTACTCTGAAATATCGAGAAAACACGCGATAGTGAGACTTCGATTCTGAGGAATCGGCGAATCACGGAAGTGAGACTTTGCTTCTGACGAGTCGGGTAAACACGCGGGCGTGGGACTTCGATACTCAGTAGTCGGAGAAATACAGGAAAGTTGTACTTTTATTCTGGCGAGTCGGAGGAACACGCGGGTGTGGTATATGACTCTGAGGATTCGGAGATACACGCGGCAGACTGACATTGATTCTGAGATGTTGGAAAAATACACAGCAAAATAGATTCTGAGGATTCGAAGAACCACAGGGCAGTGAGACATTGATTCTTAAGTATCAGAGAATACAGGGCAGTGGGACTTTGATTCTGACGAGTCGGAGACGCACGCGAAAGAGGGGGTTTAATTCCGAGTATTCGGATGAGGGAAATTTATTCTGAGGAGTCAGAGAAACAGGCGGCAATGGGACTTTGATTGTGAGATGTCGGAGAAACACGCAGCCTTGGTACTTTGATTCTGATGTGCCGGAGAAACACGCGGGCGTGGGAAAGTTATTTTGACGTGTCGAAAGAAGATGCGCCAGATGGATTTGATTCTGAGGCGTCGGAGAAACACGCGGCAATAGGACTTTGATTCTGACGATCATGAGAAACACGCGGCAGTGGGACTGTGATCCTGACAAGTCGGTGAAACACGTGGAAGTGGGAGTTTTATTCTCACGAGGAATCAGCCGGATGTGGATCTCTGATTCTATGAGTCGGAGGAAAACGCGGACGTGGGAGATTTACTCTGAAATATGCGGAGAAACGCAGGTCAGTGTGACTTTGATTCTGAAGAGCCGGAGGAGTACACATCATTGGAACTATTATTCTGTCGTGCCGGAGAATCACACCGACATGGGACATTTATTCAGAGGAGTCGGAGAAACACATAGCAATGGGTCTTTGATTCTAAGGAGTCGGTGAAACGCGCGCCAGTAGTAGTTTAATTCTGACGAGCCGGAGAGACACGCGACTGCGTGTCTTTTATTCTGATATGTCGAAGAAACACGCGCGTGTTGAATGTTGACATGTGAGGGTAATTGCCGAGTTGCTGCTTTGATGCTGCTCCCACAAGTGGGAGCTTGATGGGATGCTGCTTCCCCTCGGGGGAATACCGTTACGTCCATCTCTGCCTACTTTAACGTCCGCCTTTGCTTACATAAAGCAGTGTTACGTCCGCCTCCGTCATCGTTACACTACGCAACGTCTCAGCTGCTTTAGATTGTACTTGCTGGTGTTGTGGCCTCAGTTTTACCTTAAAACCAGGCCATGGATGAGCCCGACTCCGAGTAACGCCACTTCCCGCAATATATGGAGCGAGCGTTCGTAACCCATGTCTACGCAAGGCATTTCCCCTGCCTCGGGCATTTCCTCACTCGGAGGTCTCCCTGCGGATATATAAGGATGTGCTCATGGCTGAGCGACGGATTTAGTCACTTACTTCCTTACGTACTTATTTACTTCTTATCTTTTACTTTTGTAATGAATTATGATACATTTGTATTCCAAGTGCAAGTGTAATGTATATTTAAAAGATACTTTATTAATACCAACATCGAGTGTTATTTCTTTCCACTTTACATTGACGTGAATAAAGACAAATATTCATCGGCATTCCTTTACACGAATTTGTGCTTTTACAAAAAGATTTTACTATCATCGGTGTATTCAGACAGTCTAGCAGTTCTCACCATTCCAGATAGCCTAGCTGTGCTCACCGGTCGAGGATGTTCCTACCAACAACGGCGTACTCATACAGTCTACCTCTTCTTACCGATCAAGGCTTAACAAAATCTATATATGTCTTACGTTCAATATCTATTTTATGACCTCCTTTGTGGAAATTTTTCTGGATTGAATTTCTTGTTGTAATTGTTAGCGTTTAATAAAAAGAATCCATAGCTCACGTTTACGACGTGTTTACGATCTTTGTTCGTCGGAACGTAATAATATATATTAGTATATATATATATATATATATATATTGAAAAATTATATTATCTTTAGTTTTAAAGTATTTTTTTGTTCGTTTTGATTTAAACTTTTTTATTGAAGTAGTTTAGTATGTTATCTTAACAGAAAATTAATATTTCCATATTACGTTTTTGAAAAATAAATTTGTTCAGAATCATTAAGAGTGATAAGTTTATCATAATGAGTATATCTGAATTTATATAAATAATGAGGGGGGATAAAGTAAGTAAAATAATTAATTGATAAATTTTATGTTGATTTCTTTATCCTAATGCGTACATCTCAGAATTTATATAAATGGAGTAAGGATAAATTTGAAAGGATGAAGTAGTAAATTAGTTAATTGATAAAATTTGGCTAACACTTTTAAAGATGCTCGATATTTTGTTTTCCTATAAAGGTAAGATGATTAAAATTATTAATGAATATTCAGTATATTAATTAGCTAAGAGGCTGCTAAAACGCATTTGTGTTTATATGATATTTTATTCATTTTAGCATGTAAAGTTTTATAATAAAAGATAGTAAAGCGATAATTCCATCTAATTTATTAAGAATTGAAGTTAAGATAGTGTTAGAAAATAAGGAGTATCATTGAGGTAAAATTTGAGTAGTTGTTACTAATTGATTAAGTTCCGTGAAATTGTCTAAGTGTCTGAATATTAAAGATTATTGAAGATTAATAAATATAAATATGATAAAAAATAAATTAAATGGAAAAGTATCTTTTAAGGTGAAATAAACATTAAATGGGATTTTGTATAAGTTTCTGTTAATTCCGATTAGATAATTGGATTTTTTGATCCTATTTCAAGAAAAAAGGATAAATGAATTATGATTATGAAAACAATAATAAAGGGTACATTAAAATGAAGTGAAAAGGATCCGTTTAGCATTTTTAATAGAGTATCCATTCAATAGATTCATGCAATAATAGTTATTCCTACACATGGGATAGCAGTTGTTAAGTTTGTAATTACAGTTGCGCCTTAGTAAGATATTGGACCCCATGATAGTTCATAGCCTAGGTATGCTGTAGCTATGGAAAGGATAAGGATTGTTAATCCTGTGCCTTTTAATCATGTGTAGGATAAATTAAAGGAATGATAGTACAATCCACCTATATAAATATACATACAAATAAAAATTATAGATTTACCATTTATATGAAATTTATGTAGTATAAACGGAAAAGAACCGTTGGTGATGACATGTGTATGGGGTATGTTCTGGCATATATCCGGGGTATGAGTGGTATCAAGTGCGGTCAGGATTTATAGTCGAAGATACCAATGCGAGCGGGCATGTGTTTAGAAAGTTGCGTCTAGGACAAAGAGCAATTGCGAGGAAAACCCTTGGCACGCGGGACGATATAATTCGTCCGGACCGAATAATCATATGTGACGATTGGCCGGCAACCCTGAAGTGGGACGCCACTTTCTAGTATATAAGAGACAAACTACGAGACTACAGACAGACGTACAAACGAATAGACGCTACATAGTCAASCGGCCTATCGRTMARAACTGTATCGGTRAAAGCAGAATAAAGATCTTGTTACTTGTTGTTCCATCAACCTGGCGTCGAAGACCCATTCATTTAACATTCAACATCACGTAAAGGATATATAAATCCCGCTCCATTCCCTACATATCTGGGCAATCGTCCGGGATCACATTTATAAATCCTACATTTATATGAAATTATGAATAAGTCAATCGTTATTTATATTTTGGATAATATGAATTATTCTTATAAAATGTAAAGTATCATTTGGACAAGGTAAACTAAAGTATCAGTAATGTATTGATAAGATTATTCTTTTATAATAAATTGGATAATTAGGAATATTTTTAGGAGTAATCCGTAATTGCATTATAAAGAAATATTAATAAGAGTAGGTAGTTTAATGATTCTAGTATGTAGAGTGTTAATTAAATTTTTATTCATTAGTAAATTATAATTGAATTATATATACATGTGTATATAGTATATAATTATATACTATAAATATGGGTTAATTGATCTGTCGTGGAGTTTTAACTTTAGGGGTTGATGTTTTGATTACTGAAATTAATGTAGCTAATAAGAAAATTATTGTAATTGAAGTTGAGTTATTAAAAGAGAATTGGTAAATTAATGTAGTTGAAAGTGCATGGATAATTAAATTTAGGTTAATAGAATTTATCTGGTTTGTAGATATTATATTGAATATGTAGTGGGAATATGTAGTGTGGGAATATGTGTTCGATTGAATATGTAGTGGGAATCACTAGATAGTATATAGACTACATTAATACTAGTGCGAAATTAATTGAATTTTTAAATAAATTTATCTGTTTTCGTTTAATCTTGAAAATTAGAGGAAAATAATTAAGTCTCTGATTATAAAAAATATAATTGAAAATAGATTGATTATCAAAGAAGCATATTTATACATAAGATAATATTGTAAGTTAATATAAAAATAATAACTGTTACAACTGTTACATTAATGTTGTTACAAAGATTATTATAGTAATTACTATTAATCATCAAGCGTATATTAATCACAGAGTTTTTGTTATAATTATTAGTTTATCAAGTATTAAAGGATAAAAAATAATTAAATCATAGAACTTCAATTTTGGAGATTAAAAATATCATATTAGGTTATTTCTTTGAATCAGTTGTAATAAATGAATACAATTTTAATAAAGAAAATTAATGTTTTAGTTTAAATTATAGAGTTAATTATATATTTTGATGTATTATTTCTATATAATTAAGCTTTTCAGCGTTGTTATTATAGGTACTAAGGTATAAAAGTTTTTTAATTATATTAATTATAATAGAACTGATTCTTATATTTCTATATTAGTTTATACAGTTTCAGAAAGTGGATTAAAATTGAATATTATTCTTATTTATTACTTAATATTTATGGTTTGTAAACGGCTAATAGGATTGAGTATTTATAGTTTTGGTAGTTCGATATTCTGAAGATGATTATTATAATTTATTTATATTAAATTAATTTTAATTGTGTACATATAATCAAAATTTCTTTTTATTTATTTTAATATTTATAATAACAATATATAATGTTACTTTAATATTTTATGTAAATTTGTGTTGTTTAGTTAGACCTTTGTTGGTAATATATTATATAATAATTAATGAAGATTTTATAATTATAATTAGTAGGCATTTTGGGGCGGATAAGTATTTTACATAATTTTATTGAGTGTATTGATTATTGATTGATATATTTATCATTGTTATTTGATGGTGAAGTTGAATTGAGGTTAAAAATAATGGTCTTTAATGTTATTTTAATTGTATTGATGTTATTTCGTAGAGCTTACAATTTATTATTAATTGCTATATATATTTTTCAAGATTGTTTTAATGCCGACGTTTATGACTGTTTTATATTATTCTAAGGCCAGAATCAGGCTATAATAGTAAATCACTGCAAAGACATTGAGTATATGGTAAAGATATTAATGAAGGAGTATAAGAAATGTGGACTAATTGTAAATACCCAAAAAACAAAGTACCTAAACAGTGGAGCGGATACAGAAATTTTGGTAATGGAAGGCAACGAAGAAGTTAGAACTTGCAATAAATATCTGGGAATAACATTGTATCGGGAAGCGAGAAAACAAGAAGTGAACAATATAATAACAAGAGCGAGAAGGATTATCGCATATTTGGATGATATCTCGTAAAGCAAAAGCATAAGAGAAAGTTCGACATATACGAAATCATGATAAAAAGTGTAATGCTATACGGTTGCGAAATATGCAAATTAAAAAAGTACGACAGTACGATAGTATTAAAAGGTACGGACATAGATGCTATGAGCCAATCTACGAGGATTTCACGATGAGGGAGGGTCAGGAAGAAGTCAAAGAACCGATGACGCAACGGGATAGAATGTTCCATAAATGACGTAGAAAGGAAGCAACTATTCTAGTACCGACATATCGAAGGAATGGACGGAAATAGACTCTCGAAACAAGTAATGGAATGAATACCTCCGGGAAAACGAAAAAGAAAAAGACCAAGAACAATTTGCGAGATGGAGATACGGAAGGCGATAAGTGAGAGGAATATAGCAGAGGAACAATGGAACAACAGACGAGAATGACAAGGGACCGGACAACGACGCAGGACGTTCAACCACAAAACTACATATAACTAATAAGAACATGAAAACGTGCGCACAGCGTATATAGTAACCGTACATGGAACGATTGGAATTTTTTTTAACATCTAATGTTTATTGCGACTGTTATTTTACATAGAACATTCAGCAATCGATTTGTCCAAAATAATAATCATGACAGATAAGGCATACAACCAATATCTTTGTACAAATGCGAGCGCATTCGCAATACGCAATACGCGAGTACGCTATTCAGAAATGCTTAATTATGATGCTTAACTGTTAGATGAAATATTAAATTAAATTAAATTAAATCAAATTAAATCAAATTAACTTCATAATCTGTAGGTTTTTTCTTGAGTCTTCGCACTATTTCTCTCGTCTTCATAAGATTGGCTGCGAGATTGCTTGGATGCCTCTCTAGTCTGTCGCGATATTGTTGATAGAGTTGTTTGGTAGTTTCCTGGATGGTTGGCATCTCAAGATCATGATGAAGTCTCGATTGTAGCGTATCAGAGGGCATTAGTAATTATCCTGAGGACTTTTGATTGATCTTTGTAGTATTTTAAGATTAGAGTTTGCGGCTGTGCTCCAGAATTAGATGTTCAAATCGGTTTAAATGTGGTTTTGTATAACAGTACTTTTCTCCAGTGACAGTTGTTAATTCTCCAGTGACAGTTGTCAATTTCCGCCTAGTTTGAGTCTATTTAGTTTAGTTAGCATTCTACTTAATTTGAGTCCTAAGTGCTTATGCTTAGCGCATATATGTTTCTAAGTTTAGTTATCAAGATACATGCCAAGATACTTGATATCTTTGGCTTGTGGAATGTGAATTCCATTCAGATAGATAGCAGGATAAGTTGCGGCACGCATAGTGAATGTGACATGAACTGATTTGTTTTCATGAATGATCCGCCAAAATTTCAGCCAGTCTTGTATAAGATTTAAGTTTTCTTGAAGATAAGTTAGAAGTTTTCTTTGGACGCTGTGCTGGGGTCCTTGTGTATTATAGTGCAAATACCGCTGTATTGTCCGTGAACGTATCAATGAAAACATTTGTGTTTGTTGGTAAATGTGCAGTAAACAACAAATATAAAAACGGTCCAAGGATACTTTCCTGAGGGACACTTGATCTGATTTCACAAATCTCTGTTACAGTGTCCTATTGTTTAATAAAGAAATATCTTTTGTTCAGATTACTATTAAGTATAGCGAAATATTCCTTTGGTAGATGTTCCTGGATTTTAAATAGAAGATCATCATACCCTACCCTATCAAAAACCTGCGACACGTCAAGAAACATTGCAGAACAATACTTGCCCGCCTCGAAAGCTAAAGTAATTTTGTTTGCAATTCTATGGATCTGTTTAATTGTTGTATGTTTGCTACGAAAGCTAAACTGATAATTTGGTATTAGATTCCTTTCTGCAATCGCAGGCATTAGTTTCTGCAGAAGTAATTTCTCAAATAAGATAGACAATAAACTGATTAGTCTATTAGGCCTGATTGGCCTAATGTCGACCGGATCTTTATCTGGTTTTGGAATCATAATTATTTGAGATACTTTCCATTGCGATGGAAAGTAGTCTGTTCTCTATATAGCTCTAAATAATTGAGTAAGATAAGTTAAACTCAATTCCGGTAGTTCCTTCAAGATTCGATCGGTTATTAGGTCGCATTCTGAAGCCTTTCTCGTTTAGGTGTTTAGGTGTTTAATAATAACGGCTCTTACTTCGTCTTTAGCTTACTAAAGACAAGAGGTTTACCTCGTTTTTTCAGTTTCAATCATTTGGTTCTCTGTTGAATTTAAGCGATTAAAACTGACTGCCTCCTTTTCAGGACCCTCCCTAGCATTAGGAGTGAAAGAAACCTTGGTGGAATGTTCTGCGAATGTGTGTGTTTTCTCCTTATCATATTTTGCTCAGTGACCGTCTTCCTTCCTAATAAAAGTTTGTTGCGGCTGTTTTAGTTTTTTTTAGACTTTTTTAAACTAAAGTGTAATCAGATGTTTTCGAGGGACTGAAGTTCCGAAGATACATTTGCATGCCTGAGTTTTTTCTCCATTTAACAATTTTTTTAAATCTTTGATGGCTTTATTTAACTTAATCTTTAATTTTAGTGATCTGTAGTGATCTGCTACCATTATTTTCTCAGATTACACTTTTACTTTAGCTTTTCTCTTATCGTTATGGATGTTAAAATGTATGTTCTTTGGCGCCATTAGATGGAATAGAGTTCCAAGTTGTCTGTTGGATTGTAACATTGAGGTGCTCTATTGCTTCTATTATATCACTATGGTTTTTAAGAGATGTCTGCATTGAGAGCGTACACTTGTTCGCGAAAAAGATCCCAGTTTATTCTTTCGTTATACAACATGCATAGCAACATCCTTTTGATCACTTTATTGTTAACATTAATTGTAATAGGAGAGTGATCCGAAGACAGCTCTGAGCTAGTTTTGATTGAAAAGTATGTTCTTGCTATTGTTACGTCCCGGCGAGCAAAGACGGTAAATGCATCGTAAGCTACGAATCTTTTTAGTTAAACGCAAACGATTACGACAAGAATTTTAATCCCGAAAAATACCTATGCACAAAGGAAACTCTCATAAAATAGATATTGAACGTGATATATATAGATCTTTGTTAAGCCGTACCTAGATCGGTGAGAACCCGTAGGCTGCTTGGATGCGCCGATAATCACGAACGAACATATGTATTTATTCACGTCGATGCAAAGTGGAAAGAAATAATACTCGGGATTACAATGAAGTATGAAATAAGTATATTTTGAATAAGAGTCAACACTCGCGCTTGGAATACTAAATATATATATATATATTATAAGAGAAGTGAATGACTTAGTAAGTAAAGAAAGAGAGAACCGCGCTCGGCCATCCATATGTCCCTATATACCCGCAGGGAGATCTACGAGTGGGGATTATCACACCCGCGCGTACAATCTAAATGACTGAGGCGAGGCATAAGACGATGCGCAAAGATGGCGGAGGTGGACATAATACCTTTCCCCCTTAAAGAGAATGTTGAAACCGCAAGTTTCAGCATTTCACATACTCATGTTCTTAATTCTAAGGAGATTATATATTTTTATATATCTTAAGGTTATAGATTCTATATCGGCATTACAATTTGAATTATGAATACTTGCGCAGTTCAATAAAACATTCACGTCATCCACAATGTTAATATTTTGGGGCATTTTAGGGGCGATGATCTTCGGACATTGAAGGGGACCTAGGCCTTGGTTCTTCTGTCGTTGGATAGATTTTTATTTGTGAGTGTGTTTCGTTTTGGTTCACCAGTACCGCTTTAATTAGTTTGTCAAGGTAGACAAGAAAGTAAGAGATGATACTTCGTACTGCGTCTTGCATGATCTCACTGCGTCTTCAACTTAAAAACTTCCGGGTGTTTTGTTTTGATGTAGCCATGTAAATTAAATTCGATAGTGATTCTTAATGCGAAATTTGTTTCCTGGTGAACGTTGTCATGCCATCATATGAAACATTGTATCGATCGAATTGGCAGTTATTTACATCCGGTCATAAGTTCTGTTCATTTTGCGAATGCAGACATTTTCCTCGTCTGGCGTTGGCTCGAAGGAAGAATTAATTGTGATGACGTGCGTTCGATCGCGACACCATCTTTGAGGGCGACTCCAGCGATGGCTCGTACGACCCTCGTATTCTACGTTTCATATAGATCAGCGCCCATCGACTGTAAACGATTTTGGATATTGCCGGCAGCCGTGTTGCTTGGTGATACCGTTACGTCCCGGCGAATAAAAACCGTAAACGAATTCAGCGGATGGCTCACGGATTTTCTTCGCTAGACGCGTACGCTTAAGGTGAGATTTTAAATCCCGGGAATCGCCCACGCACAGGGAAGATTCTCGAAAATGTGAAGTTAGGTAACACGTGTGTGGCTGTTTATTCGGGAAATCGGGCGGTGGCTGCTCTAGAACGTATTATATGTATATTATTCAGGCTTACCTTAGTAGATGGTGATCGCCAGGCTGTCCAAATGCGTTGCTATCGTGCATCTTGTGGAAGTACCGGGCCACGTGTTTGAATTGCCACGAAAATATGCTCGGAAATATTTCTTCTCATAGAGGCACTCGCGTCAATGTGATTGCAAGGTAAGATGTAATACTTGATTTAGACTTTAAATAAAATATATTTAAAGAGAAAATACATTTGAACTTGCTATGTGCAATATAATTTAAAAAATCGTTGCGCTTTAGACAATAAAAATACGAATTTTGTGATTACACAAAGTTGATTACACAAAGAAAAGGGAAAATGTACCGTTACGATCGTGGTGAAGATTGGTAGTAGTGAATAGTTTCGCGTCTGACAAGTAAGAGGACAACTGAGCCAAGTGCACGTGCTTATATCCTGAAGTGGATGCCTTTCCCGGGTGGGAAAGCTATTGAAGTGCTGCCAACGGCCGGCTTGTGGTTTATGTTTAAATATAAATCTATGAAAATCTTCCACTTTATTTCCCATTATATTTTTTATAATTACTATTAGAGGACTATTAATTATTTTTCTATACTTTTCAAGTTTAATCTCAAATGAAAAAACTCTTAATATATTCAAAAATTTAACCACAAAGGTGTGGCGGCCAATTCAAAAGACGAAAGGCTACTTGGCTGAGATGTTGCTTACGTAGGCGGAAGCGCCAATATGAATATGTAATTGCATATATAATATAATAATAAATGTGATAACGTACAATTAAATATTATATAATATTATATAGGAAGAAGAATAACAGAGACAATATATCGATAACAACGAATGATAATATGTTGCAGGAGATGTGAGAAGAAAGATCGATGATAATAGCATTAACAAAAGATATAAATCTCGATAAGCTCCTCAATAATTAGCGGAAAGCGACAGACAATGCCGCATAATACGATACACGGAAAACTTACCAGGAATTGACTGACCGTATGAATTTACCGAAATGGAAGCTTGTAATTCAATTTCGCAATAGGCATGCAAAAGAAAAAAAATTACTGCAAGCGGAAAGAACGGCAAGTATGTTTTCGGTACAAGTAAGACGTACATCTCTCATAAGAGATATGATATTTGTTTATACATTTATTTCATCAATATAATAGTATATATTTATATCATCAATATATATCTTCTTCCGTAGTTATCCAAACGATTACGAACATGCAGCGAATCAACAACGCCAAATTCTATCATTGGCTATGGAAATATATATCCGCGAGGACCACCAGAATTAGTGGTTCTTCTATGCAAGAGTAAGGAAAACTAATTACCGCAATAATACGATAGATGATCAGAAATACGTAAAGAAATATATTAAACGATATGCAATTATTAAATTGATTGAAGAGATACATAATGATAAAGTTATATATGTAATTAATTATTTATGTATTTAATTTGTATATAGTTTCGGGTTAGAAAATTCTACGCCGTTGTCCGACCCCTAATTGTCATACATCTGATCGATTGTTCCTCTGTCAAATTCCTCTCTCTTATCACATTACACCTCTCTGTACATCTCTCTTGTTCTCTATGTTCCTCTCCTTCGTCTTCTCCTGAATATCCATTTCATTATTTGTTTCGGGAGCCTTTTTCCGTCCATTCTTTGCCATGTCCGTACCAGACTATTTGCTTCTTTTCTACGTCATCTATTATGGAACATTTAGTCCCCACCCGATGTTTGATTTTTTTGTTCTTGAGCTTCTCTCTTCGTGAAATTCTCACAGATCGCCGAATAGCATCTATTTCCGTAGCTTCTCATGCTTTCTTACTTCATTCGGTAATCTCCATATTTTGCAGCCATTTAGCAGTACACTTCTTATCATGGCTCCGTATAAAGATATTGAATTTCCTTTTTTCCGTGATGCTTTTGCCCCACAAGATACCATCCAGACATGCGATAATCTTTTTTGTTTTTGTTATTGTTCATTTCTTGATCATTAGTCCCTTCCCGATTCAATGTTATTCCCAGATATCTATGTTTCTTGCAAGTTCTAACTTCTTCATTGCCTTCCGTTACCAGATCCGCTTCATTGTTTAAGTATTTCGTTCTTTGAGTATTTACTGTTCCCATTTCTCATATACTTCATATTCTCATATACTTGCTCATATACATTAATTTCCTGAATTAATGGAACATTGACCTACCATTTGACCTTTGTAGTATTTCCTATAGCTTTATTAATGGTGCAGTATCGTACGCTCTTTATAGATCCACAAATGCAATGAATCTCCAGATTTCTTGCCGTCCATTCTCAATTATTAGTTTTAGATAGCATACGTTATTGATGCAGGATCTTTCAGCTCTGAATTCCCTCTATTCCTACTCTTCAAGATTGCTACATTTCTTCTCAATCCTACTCCGCGGAATTCCTTCGAATAGCTGGTTCATTGTACTTGACGCCGAAATTCTTCGATAGTTGTTGGAAACTTCTTGTATCCGTCTTTGCCTATGTGATGTGCGATATACTATAAACGAAAGAAGGGTAAAAGCGAATTCCGGGCGCTTCAAAAAATCAGATAAGAGAATGAAATTTAACAGAATATTTTAGTCTTCTAGAATAGAGGTTAAATTGCATCGCACCAGTATCGCGAAGAGAATGTTAGAGTGATGCAAGATTTTAGCCCATATGTTTCGTTAGTTGCGTGCATACATGTATATATATATGTATATATATATATATATATATATATATGTGTAGTGCATACCCGTATCTACACATAAATGTCGCACGCGGGAATGTAAACAAATTTGTAATAATTCTGGGGCACGGGACGATTGCTAGTGATGATCCACGGAACGGATTCTACGTTCTATTGCGATTCAAATTAAACTTCTATCAATGGAAGCAATAAGATAGGCAATGGATAAACCAAATATGGATAAAACAACCCCGGTGCCAACTTAGATACCAATCTGGAAAATCCATCCTCCTCGAAGGATAGCCTCAGAGATTCTGGGACAGACCAATAATTTTTTTATGAGGATTCATCTTTAAGCGACGCTATTAGACCAATTATATCGCCAAATGAAAAGGATAATGTTTATATTGACAATTTGAATGATCAGCAAGAATAAGGAAAGCAAACCAACAAGAAACTTTATTTTATATTCTATTCTAATAACATTACCACAGGACTATTTCCTAGGTAGAGCAAGAGCAAGCGTCTCAGGGAATACCCACTTAAATCATAATAACGGATAATATGAATACGGATAAGCAGAACACAGCTAATAACTGAAAGGAAATAACAATCAAGGAAAACAGGCCCTCCTTCCATGCAATAGGACAGAAATACACAAGAACCGAAATCTACTAGTTTGGTCCTCAAATTCCGTTGCAAAACCGATTTTTGATCCTCGCTCAGAATGTGTAAGGCATAGACAAATTAACATCTAAGACACAAAATAAAATATCCAAATCGTCACGAATTTTTGTGGCCGTAAACATTACACCACTTACCACTTTATTAGACAGCATTGCTAAAAATGAATTCAAAACAATAAACATCAAAATAATACACCCAGATCAGAATTCAATCTAAAACTTTTCTAAAATATACATTAATAATTAGATATATTAATTACAAGCAAGAAATCTTCACAGCTATAAAATGAAAGAAGAGTGAAGTTTTAAAGTTGTGTTAAACATTGTATATCCATCTATCAATCTAGAGTAATTAAAACAAGATATAAATAGTAAAGATCACATACGAACAGTCATATGGAACGTACGACAAAGAATTACAAGAGAATTCTTACTTATGCTTTTTGTGGAATTAAAATCAGCAGCTAATTATAAGAATATATATGATATAAACTTCCTATTGCATTAAAATTAAAAATAAAATTATAAAATAAAATTGAAGTAACCTCAATCTTCACGCAAGACGTGAAATGACGCAATGCGCTAAGTACCAATAATATGGCCATACAAAAAATTTTGGCTTCTATGAGAGATGCGTCATCGTGCTGGAGATCACGCTATTATCGAAGGAAAACAAGATCAGAGGATGTTAAACGTATTCTGTGCAACGATAGTTATCTTGCAAGTTATAAGGGATATATAAGGAATGAGTGTATAAGGAACTACAAAGAAACATATTCCCGACACTAAGGGAAAAGAAAATAAATTCTCTAGCTCCGTTCCATGTAGCTCTAGCAATATTCAGTCTGAACCAAATCAAACTACTTATTCATATGCCGAAGCAAGAAAAACCTCAGCTCTGTCAAAAATGTCATTAAACAAAATAATGCTCAAATACAAAACGCTGCATGAGAACATAAAACCATATTGAGGAATTAAAGACTATGGTAAAGTATCTCCTAGAGAGAATGGACATAATGTTATATACATTAATAGCTTTTATTAGTAAAATGTCATATTAGACAAATCGCTTATAATAGTAGCATGGAATGCTAATGGCCTGTCTCAACTCATGAGCGAAGTAAAAATGTTCTTTAATTCTTAACAACAATGTAGATAATGCTAACATCGGAGATTCCAATTATCAGAAAATATTATCTCAAAGTACCATTTTGCTCGATATACCATACAACACATCCAGACGGCACAGCACATGGTGGCATCGTCATTATCATTAAAAACGACACATGGTATAACGAACTAGACAATTTTAGAAATGACTTTTTACAAGCCACTACTAGCAAGTAGCTACTAGTAAAACTTGAGGCTTGACCTGATTCTCTTCTTATTTCATCTAGTTGAAAAAGGTATAATTGTGAACGAACAATTTGAGGCATTCTTTGAAAATCTAGGCGCATGATTTATATCTGTTGATGATTATATCTAATGCCAAACACCAATATTGGGGATCCAGACTAGCAAATCCCAGAGATAGAACGCTTCACAAAGCCATCATTAAGCGGCTGGATATTATATCACAGAGTATGCCAACATGTTGGCCTACTGACGAGAAAAAGCACCAGATGTAATTGAGTTTGGAGTCATAAAGAGTAAAGCAAAAATATATTTTTCAATTAAAACAAGCCTAGAGTTGTCTGATCAATCTCCTATTATAATCAATGTCAATAATAAAGAGATCAAGAAGATACAATGTTGCTACGTAGCGAAAGGACAAATTGGAATCTTTTTCGTGAGAAATGAAGAGTACACAAAACACACAATTTCTTAAAGACCATAATAATATAATACCATAATGATATAATCAATGGACCATTTCGATGAAACAAGTAACTCAACTCAGGAATTCAACTCTATCTAGTTATATCAAGGAACATTACAACATCCATAACGATTAGAGAAAAGCTAAAGGAAAATCGTAATCTGAGAAAAGAATGGCGACAATATATATCTCCAATTATAAAGACTGAGTTAACAAAGCCATAGAGGACTTAAGAAAATTGCTAAGTGGAGAATAAGATGTAGACGTACAAATATATTAGCGTATCTTCGGTTCCTCTGAAACATATAATAAACTTATTACACTTTATGAAAGTCTACTAGAAAACTGAAGCAACCGCAACAATTTACTCTTCCTACTATGAAACAAGATGATTACTGGACAAGAGTTAACCAGGAGAAAGCAGACACGTTCGCGGAACATCTCGTCAGAACATTTCGTCTTCACTCCTAATACCAGGGAGGTGCGCTCTGGAGAGAAAGAGAGAAAGCCGTTTTCATTTGTCGAGTATCAATATAGCGCCAAACGACTGAAACAATGTGTCTTACTAAGAACGAAGTAGGAGTCACTATTCCTAAATACACTCAAAAAAGCTCTAAGATACGACCTAATAACCGGACATATCTTGAAAGAACTTCCGGAATTGAATATAAATTAAATAATTGGATACTGAATTAACTCATTTATTTAGTGCCACACTGAGAGCAAGCTACTTTCCACCAGATTGAAAAGTGCCTCGAATAATCATGATTCTATAACCCAATAAAGACTCGGTCGACGTAAGGTCATACGGACCAATCAGTTTACTATCATATCGAAACTATTCAAAAATAACTTCAGAAGCTAATATCTGTGACATTAGCAGACAGAAAAGACTAATAACTAATCACTCACTTGACTTTCGTAGCAAACATGTAACAATTCGACAGATTCACAGAACATTACAAACAAAATGTTTTAGTTTTTTAGCTCTACAATGTATCTTGTTACGTCTGCTGTTAGGTCTGCCTTCGCTATCTTTACGCATCGCCATTTTTAGATTGTACGCGCGTATGGTAATCGCCACTCGCAGGTCTCTCTGCGGTATATAAGGACGTGCGGATAGCCGAGCGCACTCACTTTTTGCTTACTTATTAGTTTGTTCACTTCTCTTTTTGTAATCAGTTATAATATATATATTTGCATTCCGAGCGCGAATGTAATTCTTATTCAAAATATACTTGTTTCATTTCAATCTCGAGTATTTCTTTTCACTTTGCATCGACTTTTCACTTGCAATCGACTAATACATATATTCGGTCGTGATTATTATCGCAAATTCATGTTTCTACAAGAAGATTTTATCGGCGGGGTAACCGGAGGGTCCAGTAGTTCTCCCCGATCAAGACAGTCTGGCGGTAATCACCGGTCAAGGACGATCCTACCAACAACGGCGTACCCAGACAGCCTACGGGTTTTCACCGATCAAAGTACGGCTAAAAATCTATATATGTTACGTTCAGTATTTATTTTACGAGAATTTGTGTGTGGGTATTTTTCGGGACTAAATTTCTTGTCGTAATCGTTCGCGTTTAACTAAAAAGTTTCATAACTCTCGTATTTGACGCGTTTACGGTCTTTGTTCTTCAGGACGTAACAATCTTGACATTTCACAAGCTTGTGACAAAGTACGATATGATGATCTTCTGCTTAAATTTCAACAACAATTACCAAAACAATTTCATGCTATACTCAATAACTCAAAAGTTATTTTAGCGAAAGATATTTTTTCATCAAACAACATGATGGTATATCAGAGATCCGCGAAATCAGGAGTTCCACTGGAAATGAGGGGAAGTATTCTTGATCCATTTCTGTATTTGCTGAACACTGCAGAACCAGCAGATGCAAATATCTCCATTGTTATATTCGCAGATTATATTGCAATATTGCAATATATAAAGTTCTTAACATAACATACAAATATCTTCAAAATAATTTAAACTTCATGCAGTACTGGCTAAAACTTTGTCAGATCAAAATCGATGAAAACAAGTCAAGTCATGTTACATTCATTACGCGCACCGCAATCTGTCCCGTTCTCTATCTAAATGGAACTCACATTTCACAAGCCAAGTGGAGTATTCTACAGCCAAATATCTTGGCATGTTCTTCGACTGGCAACTTACCTGGAGAAAGCATATATGCAGTAAACGCAAGCACTTAGGATTGAAACTAAGTAAAATCTATTGGGCAGAACTACTGGGAAGAACTAGTCAGAATTCAACTGACACTGGAAAACGTAATACTACGATAGGAAAGTATAACCATTTTGACATACAGTATTCAACTCGCACAGTCGCGAATTCTATAGAGACTCTGCAAAAATGGCAATCAAAGATCCATGGAATAATTACTTTCTACGTAACAAATGACACATTTTATCATGATCCTGAAGTATCAATCATTAAGGGAATTATCAAAGAATTCTATCAAAGATATTGCGAGAGACTAATGGAACATCTGAAAAATCTCTGTGCAAATCTTATGAAAGCAAGAGGAATAATGGGAAGACTCAAGAGGAAGAGTTCTACAAATCTACTAAACTAATATTCCATAGTCAAATTTTTTTAATAGCAAATGATGCGTATATGCATATGTATTATATAAGCATATGCCTTTGGTTATATACTTTCCCTGGCATAATTATTTGGACAAATGTAATGTAGAATATTCTAGGTATGGTAACATATATATTTTATATATATATTTATATATTTATATATATATATTTATATATTTATATATATATATATTTATATATTTTAAATATTATCTTTTCGGAATTAATTTATTAAATTTTTTATTATTTATGTATTTAATTATTATTAAATTATTAATATGTAGTATAAACGGAAAAGAACCGATTATCGATAGCGGCATGTATCAGAAACTTCTGTAATCGGAGAAGCCGACGCGCACGTGTGCGTATTTGGATGAGAACAAAGGACARACGAGAGACAAACGAGAGACAAACGAAAGATAGACGAACGACGAACTGACTACGAAGGAGCGGCAGAAGAGTCTTGACCGGCGGAGCTACAGGATCAATCGGCCGATCGATAAGAGTCGGTGTGAAATAGAATAAAGAATCTTATTACTTCTTGTTCCATCAACCTGGCGTCGAAAACCCATTTATTTAACATTCAACATCACGCAAGGAATATATAAATCCCGCTATATTATCCTATAAATATATATAAATATATAAATATATATATATATACAATGAAATTTTTTTAAATCCCTAAATATTTTTAAAAACCATTAGAACCACTAAATATTCTTAAAATAACCGTAAATATTTTTAACAACCACTAGAACCATTAAATATTCTTAAAATAACTGTAAATATTTTTAAAAACCACTAAATATTTTTAAGAAACCTCTAAATATTTTTAAAAAACCTCTACGTGTTTTTAAAACCTCTAAGTATTTTTTAATTTATATAATATTTTATACTTTAATAATTCTTAATATAATAAATAAGTTAAATTAAGCCTTTTGATTCATACTCTGAACATAATTAAATTTCTCTTATTAATTAATATAATATAATATAAATATTAATGGTATGCCTAAATAAAGAATTATTTTGATAGAATAAATCATGCAACCTATTATATTGCTTTCATTATTTTGCCTAATCTATTTATATCTATATTTGCATCATATATTTACAATAAATATTGAACGAGAAAAAAAAGATTGGAGATCGAGGCGATGGACTGGTAATTCATCATTCGGATAAAAGACGACACATTAAAAACCGTAAACGAAGTCTCGGAATAATGGATGTGTGTAAAGGTAAATGAAAAGGACAAGGAAGACGGATAACGCAAGAGGATTAGCAAGAGGGAACGAAGAAGGATTAAGTAATGAATGTCAAATTATCATCAAGGATCTAGAAGAACATCAGTTATATATAATTATCCTTACAGAAACAAAAAGGAAGAGTACTGGAAACGATTGGTGCGTTCATTTTTATAGTGGAATATACCTAAAGAGAAGAGTATCAAAAAGGGGTCTTACTAAGGGGTCTCTTAAAGAGACTCTATTCTCACTCTTTGAAAAATGTTACTGACTGAGAAAGTCACTGATTCGATGAAAACTTGATCAGAGGGAATTTAAAATGAATGCAGAGAAAGATAACAATATTAGTCATACAGAGAAAGATAAGAATATTAGTTATACAGAGAAAGATAACAATATTAGTTACACTCCATCTGAAAATGAAGAGATAAACACTAAGGATCAAGTTTTTTTGAAGCTCCAGCGGATTAATCGCAGACAATGGAAACACAAGAGAGATGTTGTTCAGTGATTTTAAAGGTAGAATGGGGAGAGAGGTTAACAATAAAATAGTGGAATCATATGGAGAGGAACGAGTGAATAACAACGGTTAATAACAACTGAATGAATAACAACTCGGTTAATCGACATCTGCAAGTATAATAATCTAATGATAAAAAACGGATTTTTCAAACAAATTCATAAGTATACGTGAGTATAACCAAACCGGAATCTAATCTATACGATATACTTTACCATTACCAGATAAAATAATAGAATTAAAGTAAACAACGTGAGAATGCTCAGAGAAACAAAATATCATTCGGACTACTTTCTACATAGATCTAAAATCTTCCTGCCATAAAAACATAGTATCTGCTAATGAGAAGAAAACAGGACTAAGCATTCAGAAGATTAAGATTATAGGATACAAGATGGAGAATCGAATGGAGTTCAAAGTATCTATATCAGAAAGGATTGAACGGGAAATGAAAGAAGGAGTTGGAGAGGATTGAGATCAGATATCAAAGTATGTTAGAGAGTATTCATGGAGCTGCAGAGGAAGCACTGGGAAACCAAAGGAGAAGAAAGAACAGCAAACAAGCGTGGACGGATGAACTTGACCAATTGATGAAGGAAAAAATGACATTATATCTAAAACGACTAAATTTAAAATCAGAAGAGGACGAACGAAATTACATAAGGAAAAAGAAGGAGATCAGAGAAACCGTAGATGCCGAGAAAAAGAAGAAATGAGACAAGAAATGCAAGGGATTCAATGATATACTCAATCATTGAGTTTTTTCGTTTTTTTCGTTTATTTAACTATCCAATGCATTATCCTTCTTCAACTCTTGTTTCATCATATTCAGCAATTTTTTTTGCGCGCCGCTATCTCCGCTGAAATCGCTGAAGTTTCTTCAAACATTTTCTGTTACTCAATAATGCCTTCCTTTGAATTTATGTATTGTATCGAAACGGATACATATGTGACATATATCGTAAATATAATACATTCGATATGATACATTTGATAACGGAATCTAGTCTCCTGCATAAAACAGTTTTTGCAAAAATATGAAAGTGGACACTGCAAACCTTTTCTAATATCTCGCTGCGATAGATCAGAACCTTCTATTGATTTTGCTTGAGTTCCCTTTTTCTCTATGAATGACTGCTTCTTTCTCACGCGCAATTTTCTCAAATTCTTGTCTTTCTTACTCTATTTCAATGGCTTACATAATTTGATTAGTGTTTATTTGTTCGTCTCCTTTCTTTCAAAGTATTCTTCAAGCTTTTAATTTCTTCAGCATTTTGTCCATTTTCCTCTGAATGCATTCCCATTTTATCTCTCCCTGTATTCGAATTACATTGACCTCTTTCATTCTACAATCTACAAAATTGTTCTTTCATTAATTTATTTTCGCAAAAGACTAAGTGTTTTTATACTTTATGCACAGAGCGCAATAAATGTTTGCGTGCTGATAATTTCTGACAGTGACAAGTGAGAAAAGTAATGCAATCTCAGCAAAATGCTGTCATTAAGTGCTGCACTGAATGGCCGTTCCCTTGTTTGTTCGATACAAGGTACCATGATAAGGACATAAATAATTCTGCGTTACAAGTATCGCGTTTTACAGCTAACGTAAATGGACTAAATCGTTCCCATTCATGATCTTACGTCAAGAAAGTAATCAAAATTGATAAAAATATTCAGATATTCTTTATTGGCACATGTTGAGACCTGCGTCGACTATATTTAAAATAGTTAATTTTAATACTAGCTGACACAACAACTGCCACTATTACTGCTACTCCCATTCCCACTGCCGCGTCTCTGCTGCTGTCGTCCTTTATATACCCAAAGGTGGTACTACATTTTAGAATCGTCGGCCAATCGTTACATATTATCATTCAATCTGGATGATTCACAACATCCCGCGAGCTTTAGAGCGTCAATGGTTTTATTCACGATTGTTCTATGTTCTGGATGCGACGCGTTCACACATACAAACACGCGCATCTACAACGCTTCGCCGATTACAAGCCTTTGCTTGTGCCGCCACCGGTAATCCCTTTCTTCTATATTATATATGTTTTCGAAAAATTTGTGTAACATTATGAAAACGACTATGTGTATATAAAACAACCATTTGTATATATTAGAATTACTGTCACATTGTCCAACATTGTCCCACTCATTATCCTCATAGTCTGACGTTTTACATTCCCTGCTATCAGTTGCCAAAGAATGGATTCATGCTTTCTCCGTTCAGACTCGAACTTCAATACTTTTACATATAACTTATTTCTCATATAAATTTATTATTTTCATTTTTGCTATTTACCGTCGCTGCTCATTATTATCTATCTTTCCCTTTTTTTCCTTCAACACGTTATGATACGCGCGTGCTTAATCGCAAATGTATGGGCGGGCATATACGGGCGTATATATATATATATATATATATATATATATATATATATATATATATATATATATATTGATATGTATCAATAAAATTAATATATTAGTATATTAATATATGAAATATATAATTTGACACGTGCGAGCGGGCGCGCATATATGTTGTAACTAATTCAAGTCTAAAACAAGTTATGAACTTTGTAAGTAATAATTATCCGAAAAATAATTCGGGAGTGGAAATAGCTAAAAGTTATATTTCATTAATTCCAGACAAAATACAGTCGGTCGCCGCATATAGATTGGTCGCAGATATTTTATTATATATATATGTATACATATATATACATGCTTTCATATATGCGAAATAAGTTTACAATTTACACGATTAAATTTTTGTCGAAGGAAGGAAGAGGAAAAATTTTCCGTTCCAGAAAATCATATTCTGTGAGTATCATCTATCATTAGAGATATTAATACGAGCAATATTATGAATAATATAATCTAATGAAATATAATAATATAATAATATAATATAATGAAAAATTAGATAGCGCATACAAATATAGTTGTATTTTTTACATGTATAGTGGGCATCATAGGATGGTGGAGAACTAAAATTTCGTTTAAATAAGAAATTCTTGCGGGCAGAAAATATGTGAGAGGACAATGTTCAATTATATTCACACCGTTTATCTGCATGCAATGATCTATAAGAATTGATCTGCATGCAATGATCTATAAGAATTGATCTGCATGCATAAGAATATAATTAAAACAATAATATTTCTTTAGAAATCAAATACTACTCATCATGCTTCAAATGCTCTTGAATCACATAGTATTGTATCATGTACTATCATATACTATTTATACATAATATAAATGAATACTATTAAATACTATTGTGTGGATATAGTATTCAAATATTTATTGCCTAAATAAACATAGGACATGAGGGTACAGAAGACAATAAATGAGAGGTATTTGGCAGAGGAATAATGGAACGACAGACAAGAATGACAATTCGAAATCGAACAACGGCGCGGGACATTGTAGTCCAGAACTATGTATATAATATATATACATATATACATCTGCGCATAACATTCATTCATTTCACATTATGCACAATGACATCTTCCTAGGTTTCACTCTATCCACATCAGTTTGGTCCAATCAATATATCTAAATCGATGTGTCTGGATTGTGAATGGACAAACCATGTGAAATATGATACACACAGTTAAAACAGATAAGGTGCATCATAAACATTTAAAGTATCTTGGCCGCAATTCATAGTCCATTCTTATGCCGGATTCGACCGTATTGCAATCGATGTCCATTGTAAGGCTAACACATATTAAATTGGTTAGACACTCTAACATTAATGTTCATTAATATAAGTCATGTTTTTCTAACTGCATACACTTTGGCTTTGCTATATCGCAGCTTTTTGAAACGAATGATTCGCTGTTGCCAATTGTTAGTATAAATTTGTCCAAAATCTATGTTGAAATGTTATAAGCTGTAACAATATATAATAAAAAGCGGACTTTAACATCTTTTAAGAAAATGATTATACGTTGTACAAATACATTAAATAGATTTAAAAGAAAAGGATTTAACGGCTATTTCATGACGAGAATTCAAGAATTGTAAATAAATATGGATGAATTTGATGATAACGCATTCCATCTGCTTCTCAGATTCATGAGATTTTCACATCGCATCATATTTTACTGACCATTATTATATTACTGACCATTTAGATATAAGATGTATGAGTAAAGGAGTTATGTTTCAACGCGTTCCATGGTATGTGCAATTCAATTTCAATGCAATTTCAAAAGAAATGCAGAAACAATATAATATGAGACGTATTATAAGAAAGATACATTTCAATAGATACACGTTTATAAATTATTTTCAGATTTCTCGAACAGTTTGGGAATTCGCCTTAAATTAGAAAACTTCATCTATTATCATCAATGAGATCTCGAATAATAATTCCGTTTCGTATTACATTTTATATTGCTTAATTTGTTAATAGATCCATCATTTAACGCTTATTCTTATATTATCCTCCAAGGATGCTTATCCCACATGGATGAAAACATTTTCCGACATAAACACACAAACCTAAGAGTATTTTAATATATTTGTTGGAGAACTTTTCAGTCGATCGTCGCCGGTAGATGTCAGTCAAATCTGCAATGCATTACAAAGTTGGTTGCTTGGATATGGGTTAGGGTAATAAAAAATACTCTTAAATCGAGCTTCATTCGGCTTGATAAACACAATATTTATATCTATGTAGAAAAGAATACCCGTTCGACTCAACATCGTACTTGATATCAGCGTTATAGAGCAGCAACGTTTGTCTTTTTCCAATTCCTAATTTGAACTTACAATTAGCAAGTATCCAGATTTTCAGGATCGCTACGATCATTGTCATCAGACATAAAAACGAGCAGTTAATCTCTATTGCTTTTCAATCGATGTCACCGTTAGTTACGGGAATCTTAGCCATTATTCCTATTCCATTTCGAGCTTTTCATTAATGTCGAAGTCAGAGTAGCTTTGCAATATCGGGGCGATTCACATTCTTGGTCTCGATCTATAAACACGGTTCTATATGTTGCAAATCCTGAACAACATTATTTCATGTATCAACAATTACTTACTATTGTGTATAATATATTATTAATTATATTATCTATGCAATGAATAGTTATTTTGAATAGTAATAAGGAGTTAATCGATACTTATTTAATAATACCTATTAATATTAATTACATTTATATTTATGTATCCAAATAAACTACTCTATATATCCTTTCATGAAATACTTAACAAATATTATTAATAAATTAAAAATTGTAACATACGATGCGTTTTCTTTCATTTTACATTATAACGACCAATCAAATAGCAGAAATGTGATGTATTGTTCATAACTTATTAATTCGTTTCTGATCTGACATCAGAAAATGTCATATCATATATCTAAGAAATATTATTTTTTAATATCAAATGCAAAGTTACATTTTACATATACGTTACATATATAATGTCTGATAATATATTAATAATTTTGTATAAACTTACAATTAGAACAGAGGAGAATGTTTATCTATATGATATTTGTCACATGTTTGGCATTGTTGTTTTCTGTTTCAATATATTTCTATTTCTTATTCATTCAATTTATATTTATATCCTATTCACTCAAGATTTTTCTATTTCTATTATGTAAGTGAATAGTTAAATCATATAGAAATATTTGAATACTTTCCCTTACTGCCATCATCATTGTCATTGTATTACTTGATAATATTAATATACATTTCTGATTATCATATTCTTATTCTTCACATCCTTCTGATATACTCAGAACTTTGTTAACCAAATTTCTACATGTAATTTTTTTGCTGATCGTATTCCTTATAATCATATGTTTAGTAATATAATTTATCTTATTGCTGCCGGTCATATCACTGAGCGTAAAGAGTAATAGAGAAAGGAATCTCGAGAGATAAAATTATTTTCTCTTATGATATTTCCTATGTAACAAGTAATCATTATATCTGCTTATAGAAATATAGATATTATTCGCTAATAATTACATGAAATTATAATTATTGGAATATCATTATACTTTATCGTTTTTATAGGAAATGTATTCCACAAATACACATTTCTTGTGCATTTTAACTTATGATTTATGAAGAAGATTCATTAACGAGAATTTATTTTTGTTTATTCTTTTACATCTTTTAAGTTGACCTAAGATTTTCATTATCATATCAAAGGAACATGACATAATAATGATACACGACAATAGATGATATTAACCATCGCCCCAGATGCCACTTTCGATATGGTAGTTATGGATATAGCGGAATCGCTGACGGCTACAAAAGCAGGACGTAATTATACCCTTATCAAAGATACAAAAGACAAAAAATCTCCATACTCGTTGCTATTCCCAGACATTCCTTATGCCGATGCGTTTATCAGAGATTATATGAGTATACTGCTTTCATCTCGAGCCTCATTAACAGATCAAAGTTTTAATCTGCCTCATGCGTAAGATCGCGTGCCCATTGTGTCAATACAAAGCAATAGCGTACCGACTACAATCGAACATATCGAACCGCACTATCCACCTATTAGAGTATCTAAAGTACTTTACTAATAAAAATAGCGAATGGGATAGCCACCTGATGATGGCAATGCTTTCATATAATACTACTGAACTATACTTCATGAAATATACTTCACATGAATTAGTTACGACAAAATTGCCTACATATCCGCAAACGAACCGTCATCAGAAGGCGAACCAACTATCACATACGTCGAATGTTTTCCCTCGCTGTTTAATATATTGATATGCGCACATAGGGAAGCGCGAGAAAATTTTACACTTACGAAGATTATATCTAAACACTATTAAGAAAATCAATGCGTATATCTTTATAAAAGGCAATCATGCTCATTCATCAAAATAACTCCAAGAATGGAAATCAGATGATCAATATTGAGGGCTCTAATTAACGAGATAGTTATGCATATAAGTACATTAATGTGTAACTATAATGTTAAGCTAGCTATTGGAAACAAACGTACCAAAATTGTTCAGAAGGATAAACTTAAGATAGTCATTCCAGAACGAATCCGCATCTCCATCCCTGGCATATCTATAATATATAAGCATGTTACAATCGCGAGATGCGTGAGATAAAGGATTCTAATAAAAGGAGGTACTCTTTGTGACTACAACCACCTACAGTTTACCAGATTAAATGCCAAATGCGCCTTGTTCTGCATCACATCTTGCTTAATAGAAACACTATGCGCATTCAGACGACTGAATCTTCTAGGAATCATATGGATCTTATTAACATATCATCCTTGTATCATTGCGCGAGAAAGGACGATGAAAATGAAAATCAAGAATCGGAAATGAAACTAACGCAAGAGAAAGAGAAATCGAAAAGCATAACAGCATGAGGCAATCATATCAGTTACGAGCCGGAATTATGACGAACTAAGGATATCTGTACAAAATGGAATGAGAAAAATAAAACTCGTATAAACAGAACATAAATGTTAAAGAGAAATGTTGGGAAATAATGTACAATTTGTTTGTGCAAAAGGGAAGGTATGACGTCGAATGTAATATTTACAAATCCTCGAAGCGCGCGCACACACACAGACACGCATATTATATAACATTACACTTTGTAATATTGTAATATTAATGATCTATGAATTGTGTTAAGCACGCATGATAGATATTTCTGCCGATTCCATCAGTTGAGGTTTGTTTATTTGCTTATTCTGAACGCTATGACGATCTTCACCGTGTCGACCTTTTCTTTGAGTCAGAAAGATGAAACCGTCTACACTGCAAAAAGAAAATGATGTACGAAGTCAAAGTTGTTACAGCAATTTCGTCGAAGAAAAAGGAAATGATACGAGATGAATAATACAAGATTGATCCAAGTAGAAGCATTTACTTCCAGACGCGCCTGATAAACGGAATTTCGTTATACATATAAATGGAGAAAATTATGTTTCATGAATATTATGACTTATACAGCGACGCGTACAATTAGTCCAATGGTCGTGCACGGCTTGTCATATCAAATGTTCCCTGTAACACATTCTGATTCGCGCGTACGCAACAATTACGTCAATGAAAATTCACGGATTTACAATGAGAAATAAAGAAAAGAAGTTTAATATGTTACTTTAAACAATTGATTCATATCTAGATGAATGTATCTTTAATCTATAGCAAACCTATTCGAACGTCCGTATTTAGTGCCGAACGAGATCAATATACTATAGCACCATTTTACACGAGAGTGTTACATAAAGAAGTACTATTGGCGTTCTGTCTTATAAGAATGCAGGAAATAAGCGTGTGACTTCCGCTAGTTCACGTTTTAAAAACGATGACGCGACAGTATAATGCCGATAATGTCATTTGCATTAATTTCAAGTGTGTAAAGTGCCTCTAAGTGCGAAATGTTGCCTTAGCAATGTCCTCCTGATAACGAGAAAAACAATAATAGTGGCCCAGTTTTTCCTTAAAATTTAAGTTCTATCGCAAAAGCGTTATTACTGTCAGCGTTAGTATTTTCGTTTTTACTCTATGTGCGTAACGGGACATATTATACTCAAGTCACGATTTACGAAACTTTAAGATATGTGGCTAATTATCGTCTACTAATTTATTACTTTGCTGCTTCAACGTCGAGATGATAAATTTGACCATCAAAATATTGAATTAAGTGCTTACAGTAAATTTACTCAGTACAGGCGCCATAACATTAATCGAGATTGTCTACAAAATCCCTCGTAGACCAAGAAAGATCCGTGAGTATCAGATGGATTTATCATCTTTTGTAATTATCCTTTATATAATTTTTTGTTAATTTTAAGATAATCCGCCGATAGATTTCCCTCATGCAATACTTTAACTGAGAAACAGGTTAACTTAAGGCTAGGTTCCCAATCAATTATTTTGAATATTTAATTTGTTTCCTCGAATATTGATTCATTAACAATGGTTATTACATGATTTTATATATCCCTCATCAATAATCCGTTTACGACTGCTAGGTTTACGACTGATGCACTCTAATCAAAATACTAAAGTCTAACATGAGCATTAAGTAATGTACTAATCATTCAATGCTGATGCTGCATGCAGAAATGCACTTTAGATGTTAGGAGAATAGTTCACAACTAATGAAAGTCTACGTCCTATCGGTTGCGAATTATACTCAAGCATCTAAGAAAATTCAATAAATTCTGACGAATCAAAGCAAACAAACATCAAATGAAAGCAACACAATTAAGTTAGAGATGGTTAGCCACGGCTAATGGATATGTAACTTTCCTATATAAACATTATTACAAACATAATTACAAATATTGTTTCTCGATCATTTTATATCATACTTACTGTTAAGGATATTGATAGACAATGTTTTCTTAGATGTTCCCGATGTAAGAAACATAAATCCAATATGAGTAACAAGCCAATAAACGGCCCGTCGTTATTGTTGTTGAAACAGAAAAGGGGAATTGTTACCACTCTGCTGTTGCCAAGCGGCGAAGAACAGAATTAGTGTTTGGCGAGAAGCCAGAGGCAACGGTTGCACTTTTATTAGAGCAAGTATCTAAAAATATTATAATTGTTAATTTGTTTGACCATTAAAGAAGATTGTTGTGTTTTCTACGACTCTCATCTTTACTGAACACATTCTCATCGAATCGACAATAAATAAATATCTAAACGGTTACACGAATTTATCGAATGCGCTCTAACATTGTTTTTGCTCCTTCGAGCCGGATAGTTGATATTCGAGTGTATCAGTACGTTGTTGGTAAAACGGATAGTTTAAGGGATATAAAGGATCATCTCAGGTGCGGTTGTCACCAAGTGTCCATTGTAAGGATCATCATGAGCTGGACAGAAGTTACGTTCGTGCCGCTATTGCTTTTTTTCTCGAACTTGGAGCTCACGTGAGGGACACGTAACACGATACGCTCCTGGAGAAGACGGAGCCTGGAGCCTAGTGAAGAGTAGTACCGAGTTCACGAGAAAGAACGCTCGGCGTCGTCGAACTGTGTCACGACGTCTTATAGTTGCGTTGAATACGCACAACAGAAAAGTGTAACGCTATATATGCATCGTGCTGACTAGCAACCCGCCTGTAGTTTTCGAGCTAAAGTGCTCGATCTAAGGAACGTTGTCGATAGTCCAGCATTTTCTTGCGCCACACGCTGATCATGCGTGTCGCGGTGCTTCCTCGTGATATACACACGAGCTTACTAATCTATTTGGGATCACCGTCCAGTTCTATGACAATTTTGCAAATTTACGTGTAACCAACATGGCTAAAGATCTGCATAAATTCATTACGGCACAGGCCAATGCAATTGTCGGATCAAACGCGTCATCGTCAATTATAAGAAGCTTCCAAAGGCCAACCTTATGCTTACAAAAACGAGAACATGTCTGGCTGATTTAAAAAAGTGTAGAGAATACTTTCAGCAGTTCCACGACATCACTGTTGCTGCGACGGCTGAAGACCGGAAGAAGCTATCTCATTTCCTTCAAGATGAATTTCTCGCTGCCAAGAACGTCTACAACGAAGCTGCGGACTATCTTCAGGAAGCCATAAACAGTTTTGTAATATTGGAAAGCCTTGCATGCCCCCTAGTGCTGCCTCCACAGTTTGCGACGAAGCGAAATCGTCTTCATTGACACTGCTGCGTTTTCCACTTCCGACATTTTCGAGTAAATGTTCCGAATGGCAAACTTTCCATCATACTTTTCAATCTCTAGTTCACTCGAATAACACCATGACAACTATAGCAAAATTTCACTATTTGAGATCAAGTGTTATCGGTGACGCCGCGTTTATACTTGATAGATTTGACGTTTCTCCGGACAGTTATAACGACGCGTGGAAGATGTTATTGAAGGAGTACGATAATAAAAGAGCATTAATCCATATATACCTTCAGTCGTTCATTTGCCTTCCGAAGGGAAAATTCGAAACCGCAGTCGAGTTGAAGAAACTGCGAGACACCGTCCGTCGCGTTCGCAACAAAGCTGGGATGCCAAGTCAGCTCTTGGGACTCTATCGTAGTATTTATTATGACAGAGAAACTTGGCTCAGAAACACGAGCAAAATGGAATACTAAACTAGGCGACGTCAGGGAATATCCCTCGTACAAAGAGCTGAATGGCCGTATTCACTCGCTTTCCGACTTTGCGAGTGTAGCTAATACCGTTGTCAATAATTCGCGAAATGAAGGACATTCTTTTGTTAATAATGTATCGGTTCAAAATAGCGTCAATTGTGCCGGCTCACACAGTTTAGCAAAGTGTGAGAAATTTCTGTCTCTATTAGTTGAGCAACGCAGTATTCTTGCTAGAGAAAAGAGAATCTGCTTCAATTGTCTACGGTCGGGTCACTTCACGCCGAAGTGTTCAAGTAAATCGCGATGTGTGCATTGTCGGCGCACGCATCACTCGCTACTACATCCCGAGGAAGGCAGGACCACTAAGACAGTAGTAAATCAAGCGCCCGGTATCGACAACTCGGAAACGTAATCGGTCGCGAGCACTTCTTCCGTTGCTGAAAGTGCCATTGTTGCACATGTTCAAACCGTACAAGCGAAAGTTCCGCGTGTAACCTGCGGATTTCTAACTACCGCATGGGTAGATCTTTACACAGCGGAAGGTCGCCGTGTTCAAGTTCGTGCGCTCATTGATCAAGGTGCGACTCTTAGTTTTATTTCCGAGTCTTTCTGTCAGACTTTGCGAATCAAGCGACAACGCGCCGATATATCGATAAGTGGCATTGCAGGGATTGAGAGCGGTTGTGTGAGAGAGGGTTTTGCCTAGATTGTCCCCTTGCAACAAATCTGAATCAATGATTACGTTAACGGCGTACGTTCTTCCAAGAGTTACATCCTACGCAGCTTTACAAATTCAACCCTTCGAATCGTAGCCCCATCTTAAAGTGATCTTGAGCTGACGGATCCGGATTCAATAAGCCAGCATCCAATCCATTTGCTGATTGGATCGGATTTATTTCCATCGATATTCGTGCGCGAATCTTTCCAACGGACGCATCCATGGCTCAAAAAACCGTCTTTAGTTGGATCATATCCGGTTCTGCAAATATGAGACCGTACGATACTGACAAGGCTCACATCTCACTTTGCATCGTAGAGTACGACAATGTTTTACTACGCAAATTTTGGGAAGATGAGGAGATTCCAGAAACTACCGCTTAGAAAGGAAGAAGAGCAATATAAGGGACATTTTGTCTCTACTCACTCTCGCACGGCGGAAAGTAGGTACACGGTGCGACTGCCTTTTAAAACAGGTCCACCCATAGATATTGGCGATTCATTACAGATCGCCACCATTCTGCATACCCGAATGGAAAGTAGACTAAAATCTAAGCCGTAGATTGTCAAGCAATATGACAGCTTTCTCCACGAATATCTTGAGCTAGGTCAGATGGAGCCAGTACCGGAGAAGGCAGTCACAGCGTTCAAACCAATCTATATCCCGCATCATGCTGTGATTCGGGAATCAAACAGCACTACTAAGTTACGCGTTGTTTTTAACGCCTCATGCAAGGTATATCAACGGTATATCACTTAACGACCATTTGTTGGTCGGGCCGAAGCTACAGAAAGATCTGCCGGCCATAATCGTCCGATGGCGTCAATGGCGTTACGTGTATACTGCGGACATTGCAAAAATGTTCCGCCAGAGTTTGATAGAACTCCTGGATGCTGATTTTGAGCGTATCTTTTGGCGATCGATTCCTAAATCTTCACTGCAGCATTACCGACTTCATACCGTTACGTACTGACTAGCTCCTGCTTCATACCTAGCGATGCGAGTTCTTAAGCAACTTGCAAGCGATAGATGATGGATACCTCTTTCCGGCGGCCGTCCCCATTATCGAAAACTCAATTTACGTTGATGATATGCTCTTTGGCAATGATAACATGTACGAGCTGCGTGAGACGAGAGACCAACTAATCAGATAGTCACAGACACGCCACCACTAGATTTGCAAATAGCAATAAAAGCAATGAAAACACAACAAGACAAAAACTCTAACAGAAACGACAAGATATCACAGGAAAGAAAATTTGAGGAGTTCCTAAACGATACATGGAATAATAGATGGCTCGAAACACAAAAAGGCCAATGGACACACGAAGTATACCCAGACCTTCGCAGCAGAAAGGAAGCGGACTACGATCCAACGCCGGAAATGGTCCACTTCCTGACGGGACATGGACCATTCGCAGCAAAACTAGCGCAGATGACTATGAAGGAAAGCGATAAATGCACGTGCGGCAGCGCACAAACAACAAAGCATCTTTGGGAATCATGCACAAAGAGTGAACTAAGACGACTACACGAACCAAATCTAACAAAAATACTACAAGACAAAGACAAACGCAAAGAATTCCAACTTCTTGTAAAGGAGATGGAAAAGAGACTAAGGGACAAAGAATATCAGTCCAAAAGCAGAAACGCGGGAAACAGATCCGATGAAAAGCAGGTTTTTAGTTGGTTGAAGTCCAACACTACCCAAAAGCGCTCGAGCTGGACTGCCGGTGAACACAGCTGGCGGGCGGGCTGGCGTGAGCGCACAGGGTGCCGGACATCTAAGATGTTGAAGAAATGTAACGCAACACAGCAACCTTCCTGGGAAACCAGCGGCAGGGGTTTTCCTGCAAGGCAAACGCCAACTCCATAAACTAAACTATCCAGAACAAAACAAAAAGCAATAACAAACCTAAATAGAGAAACATAAAAGATTCGACAACGTCTCGTGGAACCAACGAGTAACGAGACTGAACGAAATGGAGTTAAAAAAAAAAACAAAAAAAAAAAGAAAAAAAAAGACAAACTAATCAGCTTAATGAAAGGAGGAGGTTTCCAACTGCGGAAGTAGGCCGCAAACTCACCGAGCCTTCTGGAGGACATCTCTAATAGCTAAGACGATCTCATAGATCATCTTTTAGCAAAAGATGAAACGTTGAAGATTCTTGGATTATCATGGCTGTCGCAAGAAGACATCTTTTACTTTGTGATAAAGTGTACTTTGTGTGCCGTCGGTCGCGGCTATTCCTACTCGACGTTCAATCTTGTCGTTCATAGCTAAGCTCTACGATTCGTTAGGGCTGCGTCTGTAGCTATTGCTGCGAAGATTTTGCTCCAAAAACTATAGTTGCTCAAAGACGATTGAGATGCTCCAATACCGCAAGAGTTGGATAGAATACGTTGACGACCTTCCGCACTTGGAACGTGTACGTATTCCGCGCTGGACTGGCCAAAGCAATGAGAATTTATCGTTAGAAATGCAGATTTGTCGCTGCGTCGAATCGTGCTTATGCTGTTGTTGTATATTTAAAAGTGATTCACTCCATTTATAACTTAGTTTAATTTGTGCAAAAACGAAGATCGCTCCAGTAAAAACCATCAATATACCTCGTCTCGAATTGAACGCTTTTGTGCTGTTAAGCCGATTGCTCTCTTGGAGAGCAAGACGGCGCTCTCCTTGTCGAATATTCCGACATACGGATGGACAGATTTCACAATAACATTAGCATGGTTAAAACAACATCCATCAAAATGGAACACTTATGTTGCTAACTGAGTCTCCGAAGTTCAAACTTTGTCATTAGACATTAGATGGCAACATGTTTGTTCAAAGGAAAMCCCCGCCGATTGCACCTTTCGTGGGTTATCGGCGTCGATGCTATCCTCTCACGACTTATGGTGGAATGGCCCTCCTTGGTTGAAAAGCGCCTCCACTACTTGGCCGAAACGTGATCCCGCCATGACAGATGACGCGGTGAGTACGGAGGCAATTTCTGTTGAAGCCCGAAGGACTGTAACTTGCACAGTACATCATGTAGATTGTGTGAGCGAATGGGAGTTGCCACAACAAGATGGACTCGGTTAGTCCGGGTGACAGCTTATGTTCTAAGGTTTATTAAAAATTCGAAGCGAGAAAAGAATTCGCAACCTGGAAAGAAACTACCGAGGTTTCCGAGTTGCGTGAAGCCACTCACCGTTGGTTACGATTCGTACAGAAAGTTCACTTTTCAAAGAAATAGAGTGCATTGATCAAGAACGAGCCTATTCCAAAATCCAGTGCACTAAAGGCATTAAAACCTATGCCAAGAGAAGAATTACTACTCCGCCTTGGCGGGCGGTTGCATAACGCGGCCCTCAAATGATGTGAAAAACATCCTATCATATTACCGAAGCATCACATATCTGAACTTCTCATCGACCATGCGCATCGCGTTACGCTTCATGGAGACACACAACTTACGCTACGCAATTTAAGACAGAAATACTGGATTATTGGAAATCATAATCTCATCAAGGCGCATATCCGTCACTGTGTGATTTGCGCACGTTAGTCAGCAAAAACTTCGACACAGCTAATGGGAAACTTGCCGGAATCACGAGTTAATCCCTCGCCACCGTTCTCTCATACCGGCATGGATTACGTAGGACCGTTCGGGATCATATCGTTCGTAGAACGTGGTCAAAGGACTTGAAAACACTGTGTATGAAAACCCCTGTGTAGCGTTATTTGTGTGTCTTGCCACCAAAGCAATTCATTTGGAAAGTGTGGAAGATTACACTACTACCGGTTTTCTAGCGGCGTTTCGTCGATTTGTGAGTTGACGCGGTTTATATATATAGCGATAATGGTACGAAGTTTCATGGTGCAGATCGGGAACTTAATGCTAATCGGCTGTTGCGATGGCAGCTAGTACAAGCTATGCAGGAACAGATTTGATGCTCTTAGTCGAAGAATTACTTGCACTCATTGCAAGTTCGGAATAAATGCTCAAAATCACATCGGAATATTAAAATCAACGATTTAGTCATCGTTAGAAATCCTCAATTTTCACCTTCTAAGTGAGAGTCGGCTCGTGTTGTCCAGGTTCGGATAGACATGTCCGGGTGGTGACCTTACGTACAGCTTGTTCCCATAATAGCTCAAATCTGTAAATTACCGGTGTTATCCGAGAACAATGCGTTAAAAAGCGATGCTCCGTAGAATAAGGTCGTATTCGTTTACGCTCATTTTATACTTAGTACTTTTATACTAGCAATCCGTTTCTTTGTCCGAATTTCATTTATTATATATTTTATTTATTATATAATTTCATTTATTGTATATTGCGAATTGAATTATCATAGTAAATGTATGAGAATTTGGTTTCCGTTTCGGATACGAGGCGGGCGGTATGTCAAGGATTCTGACAGATGATGTTTTCTTAAAATGTTCTCGATGTAACAAACATAAATCCAATATGAGTAACAAGCGAATAAACCGTCGTTATTATTGTCGAAACAAAAAGAAAAGGGGAATTCTTACCACTCTGCCGTTGCCAAGCGACGAAGAACAGAGTCAGTGGTTTGCGAAAAGCAGAGGCAACGGTTGCACTTTTGTTAGAGCAAGTATTTAAAATATTATAACTGTTAATTTGTTTGACCATTAAAGAAGATTGTTATGTTTTTTACGACTTTCATCTTTACTGAACACACTTTCCTCGAATCGGCAATAAATAAATATCTAAACAGTGTTAGGCGAATTTATCGAAAGCGCTGTAACACTCACGGTTCATGTAAAAATATCTCTATACTGAACAGTTTGCTCATCTGTGAGATCGATCTGCGTAAAAACAAAGAAACTTTAAACAATTATGGGAATAGATTGAATGACGATCATATATGTATATATTCAGATATGTCACAAAAATCACTCGAATGTTTATTATAATATCCATGTATTCGTCCATATATACTTTCTTAGTATTTCTAAGAAATAAGATAATTAGTCATACTCTCACCTGTATTGTATTAACAATAATTATGACCACGGACGTTTCATAGGTACACCGAACCTTCGCTCGGATAACGATGTAATGATCCTGTATTAACGAAACTAGCTTATGTGATTTCCCATACGTTAAGCTAAATTGATGTTGCGTCCCTTTCGACGCCTTGCGTATCAAGTACTGGTTTCCTTATGCCTCTAAACGGCGAGTATGTGACAATCCTTTCCCATACTTTCAATTTCCAATTGTCAATTATCCTCTGTTCTTAATTTTCTTCCGTATCTTATCGACGTTACTGCTATTTCTCATTTTCTTGCTAAGTTACTATCGATCATTTATTTCCTCATACCATATTATCGTCTTATTCCGTACTTAGCTTCCGTCTCTTCCCACTTCACTATATTATTTTAGGTTTACTTTATTAGATGAATATATATGTATATATACGTGTATGTAAATATACGTACACGTAATACTTAGCACAGGTAATATTTTATTTTCATGAAAATAACTTCTTATTCTTCATCTCATTATGTTTAATATTGAGTTATACATATGTACTTATTTCTTACCTTATCATTATTGTAATAATTACTTGATTATTCATATGTTATTATAACATATCAAATTATTTAATATGATTTATTACTAATAAAATTTTTAATTTAAAAAGATTATGCGAATAAACGAGGATTAGATACCCTATAATAATAATTAAAAAATTATTTTTAATTAAAAAATTTCTAACTTCAAAGTTAAAAAATTTGGCGGAATTTTATAAATCAAGAGCTTGTTTATTAATTGACGATCCATAATTAGATTTACTTAATTAGTTTTCATGTATCATTGTTTAAATTTATTATAAATATTAATGAATAAAAGTTTTTTTTAAAACTAAATTCAAATCAAATCAAATGTAATGTTATAATATTTTACAATGTAAAATGATTATGATTAAATGAGGTATAATTTATTTATTTGAGTGCATAATTTAAAATTTATGCTTTTTAAGATTTAATTATAAATTAGATGGTATAAATTATTTGAAATTTCATTAAAATATATACAAATTGCCCGTCATTCCTATGAATATTGTTATAAATTAATATTATTTAATTAATTTAAATTAAATAAGAGAAGTCGTATCAAAGTAAATATATTAGAAAATGTATTTAGTTAAAATGTAAATAAAATTTTAGGTTAAAATAAAATAATTATTTTATATTAAAGAGATTTTTAATAATAAATTATTCATAAAATTTTAAAAAAACTTTATTTAATTATTATTTTGGATAATAAAAATATAAAATAATTAAAATTATAATAAATTATAATGCGTTTAAATAATTAATTCAAATAAATTTTATATATTAAATTAATGTAACGTAATTTATTAATAAATATTAGAAAGGAAATTTAATTTATTGTACCTCTTGTAGCAGGGTACATTAATTTGTAAGTTAGTATTTAATTATTCTCGAAATTATAAGGGCTAAGATTACTATTATTAAATGATATATAAATATATAATGAATGTTATTGTAAAATTAATAATATAAATTGTATTTTAGTGAAGACATTTTATTCAGTTATAATGATATCTAGTTATTTTTTATTAAATTTAATTTAATTCTAGAATTTATTTAAAATAATTAGAGATATAATAAATGTATTTTATGTTTTATAATTTATGGGATAACTTATAAATTGTATTTAAAGTTTTGTTATAGATATTGATATTATATATTTTTAGTATACAAAATTTTTTGTAAGTATTTTAATTTTCTTGTAAATTATTAAAAATTTAAGTAATTGAATTTAATTAGAGAAATTAAAATTTAATTTAAATTAATTAGTAAAGATATTATGATAAAATTAGTATTTCAAATAATGAAGTAAAATATACCATTAAATAAGTTAGTCGGTTTATAAGTTAGTTTTAAAAGTACGGCAAATTTATAAACTCACTTGTTTATCAAAAGCATCGTTTCATGATTTTAATATTGGAGTATAAGATGGGTTCTGCTCAACCTATGTATAAATACAAATCATCAAATTTTTATAAGTAGATTTGTAATTCAATTTTTTATTTGTTAATATTTATTTAACTCCTGTCAATGTCATTCCTCTCTAGAGAAAAGATATATTTCAAACTTTGACATTTTCATCAAGATGTCTGTTTCTTATTTTAAGTTATCGTATCATTCAACAAATTATTCTTCCTTTTTGTTATAAAATTAACTTTTATTTCGTTAGAACGAAATCCCTGACGTACTTTTCAAAGCGATTATGTGCGAAAAGTTATTAAATTTGCATTTTATTGTTAACTTAATACGATATATATATATATATATATAAGCGAATGAAAACGAAATCAGAAGAACCGTAAATACCGATTAAAGTAAGATATGTAGGATGGAATGCACAGAGATAAATACCTATATTGGAGAAAGACAAAGTATAAAAATACATAAAGAACACAACTAAGGAAAGATAAATAGTGCCAACAATATCACATACGGATGGTTGGGCCGCGACAAGAATTTTTTGACGGAGAAAGATCTGAATACAAAGCAAGTGCACAATCACAGAAACATATGGAAGGAAAAGAAATCAACATCGAGATAACGGATGCTGACGGAAGAGCTGATGATATCTTCCAGGAATAGCAGAATGTATGGATCGAAAGATATCTGCCGCTCCTGAAAGATGAAACTGACAAATTATAGCGAATGCTGTGCGACATCGTGAATTAATATTTAAGCGGATGATCAGTATCGGAAAGTGATATATATATATATATATATATATATATATATATGTATATCCTCAATACTCAAGACTTCAAGATCGCAACAACTATCGAGAAATTTCAGTGGCGATTAAAACGAGTAAACAATACAGAAGAATTCTGCACAGTCTGATTGAGAAGAATTATAGCGATCTTGAGCGGTGCAACAGAGCGTATTCAGAATAGAAAGATTCTATACAGACGACATATTGTATCTAAAGTAAATAACTAACAAAAAAACGGCGAAAAAGAAATTAGAAGTTTTGTATAGCATTTGTAGATCTAAAAGAGATGTATATTATTATACCAATAGTAAAGCTATGAAAAGTCCTGAATTATTAATTACCGTAATAACGCCTTAAGCAACAAGACAAAAATTCGAAATCAATAAGATAACAGTGCAACAACTAAGAAGTGGATTTTCCAGTATCAAATGGACTACGTCAGAAATAATATAACACCAACACTCTTGGAGATATTTAGCGTATCTAACCCTATGGAAACGGAAAGGTCATAGAATGTGGAAGGAGCTAGAGGAATAATACCGATATTACGTTCTATTTTACGGACGATTAGGAAGCAATAACAAATCATAAGGAAGATATGGGATACATGGTGAGTAAATTAATTGAGGATTATGTGTAATGAGCGCTAAATCCAAATCAATATCCAAAAAATGAAATAGTTATAGCATTGAAGGAGAGGGAATGCGATTCATATAACAAATGAAGCTTTTGGTAAACTAATACTAGGTAACTCCCGCCGCAGCTGCGAATCTTTAAAACGCCGTTTTTTCCCGTGCTTAAAGCCAGTATATACTCACCTGAGGGAAGGAAGGAACGACGTTGCGCACAACTTAAACAGACGAACTCGTAATTCTTTCACACCATTTTGTGCAAATCAAGATACCTAGGGACGATTTTCACAATGTCCAACGCGCACACGGCGACAAGAGAATCGACAAGGAAATAAGAAAAAAGAAGAGATATTTACATATTTTTTTGTCGCAGCGAACTACACGATTAAATTACATTCGTATCTATTCAGATACAAAATTATATGTTTATGAATCATATCTTTATTATATATTTATATTGTTTCAATGGACGTTATTAATCAATGTGTTATTATGTTAATGAAGTATGTAAAATAATAATGATACTTTTTATTTTTAGTTTATTTTTAGTATTTCTATTTCTATTTTTATTTCTATTTCTATTTGTATAAAGAATATATTTGCAAGAATAATTCATCTATCTGTCACAATGAGTCCATATTATACAAGTTCTTAATCTACGTTACATCAAGCGCTTAATGTGGTGTTCGTTACGAGGTTAATAAGGATGATAATCCCCTTAATGGGAAAGATCACCATTATTATCTTTTCCATTATGGACGTCAGAGTTATGACCGTACTCGTAAGCGTACGCTAACAAATATTAATTTATTTCCAAGAGATCAACGCCTGCATCGAATAGACGTAGTGCATAGTGATAAGTTTCTTGGGCGTGATAGGCGTAGCTGTGAAGTAGACTCTGCCTCAGCCGATTATTAGCATTATTATCTTCATTGTTGTGATTAGTGTTCCTGCAACAAAATTTAGGTGATTAAGCAACATGCTATTTGTTTGCTGAGGGTTTAATCTTTTCAGTAGCAAATATATTTTGATCCATTTATTGAAAGGCGAGAACAAATAGCGGTAACAAGATAAGTAGTTATCTTGAATAAATTCCAGAATAAATTCATCACGGACGTATGCGCAAGAATATGTAACAAACGTTCTTCATTGCACTTTATCCACGATTCAAGTACGATTACTTACGATCGCAGTGGATAATGCTGTGATCTTCATTCAACTATTCCCAGATGAATGTTTTGCATTTCTGTGAAAGCATGAGCTCGCGTTTTATAAGGCATTACTTAATTGACAAAATTGATTGATTAAGTATTTTATTTCTTACATCAAACGAATCAAAAACAGAAGAGGCTCTTACCTATTTCCAACGCTGTCTTGTTTTATTAGCTTTCTCTGATTTGTCCGCTAACTCTTGTTGAACTTGCTCGATGATCTGAAATTTGACTTCTATTGAATGCGTATTATTTCCCAATATGTTCCCGTTTGATACATTCTCTATGTGAATCCTCATCGTGCGAGTTATTTGGTCGGATGCTCATGGATTTTATCGGGATCAGTCAATATTCTAGGTAGAATGCGTCGTCTAGCATTAATGAACCAGTTATCGAGCTGAAACATATTAATGTTAAAGTGATATCGATATAAGCATCCCGAGATGATGCTGTGCGATTATAATTAAAGGATAATCAATTCACAATCCATCTCATGAAGATCTTTCTCGGTTTATAAACATTTTTTTTAGACAAAACAATTAATCTCGACATAAATTGAAAGAATTTTGATACTAACCTGACGACTGGTCGGTCTTGTTTGTTCACACAGTTGATTCGTCTGATCCCTTCTGGAAAAAAGATGGTGTTTATTGATCTTGATCCAGTTTGTTAGAATATTCATGATATTTTCGAAGAAATTTCGACATGGCCTCCTTTGAATGACTGCTTGATCGTTAGCGTCAGTTGGCCGATTAATAGACAAATCGATATCCATCTCCGGGGATCGCGAAGTCGATGCCGAAGTCGATGCTGAAGGCGACGTTAAAATTAAATCCACAGCCGGAGATTAAGCGCATGATGAATTTAAGCCTCGGATTGTGCCTATATCAATATTCACGATTAAGCCAGACAATTTATTTATTTATATTGTTATGCCCGTTATCAATTTTTTCAGCCATCATCGTATTTCTTATATTCTCATGACATAAGCTAATCAGTAATCGGTTCGAAAATTTTATATTTCTGCACTATATCTGATAATATGCATGCTATTCTCTTCTTGAAAACGATAGATAGCATTGACGTTGAAAGATGGAACTTTAGTATTAAGAGACAATCGAGATACCCTTATTTACGAAACTAACTAACAGTATTCAAGTATTAATAGAACTATTAACTTGTCAATCCTTATATTGGGATTGATCCTGATTGGTAAAGGTAATTAACTATATCTAGTCATACCATTTTGTTAATAAACTCATTTATTTGAACAGTGAACTTAATTTAGACTTGATAATGTACGATATTTAAGTCTTTTTGATAATAGTAAATGAAATATGATCCAAATCATTAATTAGATTACATTCTAATTCTATTATTACTTTTTATATAAATATAAGATTTTATAATTATAAATTATATTGTTTAAATGAAACCTTGTCTTTTTGTTAGAACAGTAATACATAAGTAATTATATAATTGAATATTGCATGAATATTACATAAAATAAATCTACTATCTTAATATCTTCAATATTATATTTTGGATTAATTGGAGCTATTTGAATTTTAAATTATATTACAATATAAATATACTTCTATAATACAAATAAATGAACTATAAGAGTAAAGATTTAGATATTTATGATTTCATATATATTGATTTTTAAAGAATATCAACTAATTATCAAATGGTTATTAATTAATTTAATAATTTCGAAGAAACTATTAATTATTTATTAATTAATTGTTGTTGTAAAGAAGTTTAAAAGAATACTGAAATCCGAGGCAAGGATTCTAGTCATTCGTCTCTTAATAGTCCATAGTTCACTATGTAACATCAGTCACATTCCACGGACTGTTAAGACTTCAACGTTATCTTATCGCTTTCTATCATAAGAACTCGAGGACGACCCGGTTGCAAATTATAGATGATTCAGAATACCTGAAGTACTATGTTTATAGAATAGTCATGAAAGTACATTTGTTCATTCGCAACCGTCTTAGACTATAATAGCTCTTCTTAATCTCAGTTCAATTTGTATTTTCTTTTATTTCTCATAATTCTGTGTCCTTCCGAGACTTTTGTATTATTCATCTATTTGGATATATTTTTCTCGCACAATATCGAAGATAAGGAACCCAATGACCTTTCGGCATTCAATGCGATTTTTATCTCTCGCGTTGGAGTTCCTTCCTACTTAGCTTATAGGGCAATTAGTAAGTAATTAATAATTAATAATTAATTAATTGATAATTAATATTGATCTTCAATTATTCATCACTTATCAATAAGTATCGCTATTAAGTAATTAATATTAAATTAGTATAAATTCATGCATGTAACCTTACATACATGTTACTATTATCGCCACTATGCAAGTATAGACGAATAATAATTGAATGCCTTAAACTCCGGCCATAGTACGAGCCATAGTACAGAAAAGATGCCGAAATCATATTCAAGTTCGAATTCGAAGCCAAGGCGTGAATCAAGGATCTAAACCGAGACAGAAACAGAAATTAGAATTGAAGTTACGATTTTATATTCTTATACTAACTCAAATTGAAGCGCTTGATAATGTAAATTAGAGTATTATATATATCTTGTTTATACAGCCAAATGTCGTGTAGCTGTTCCTATGACCATCAATGCCTGTTGATCCTCGACCGCAAGCCCATTCTCCATGACTCCCGTCAGATTCCTTCATTCCACGATCTCCGCGGCCATCCTCGTTTCCTCTTTTCTGGTAGTGTCCATTTAAACAATTTTCGTGGAAGTCCTTCCTGCTACATTCTTATTAGGTGAACAATTTATTTCAAATCTCTTATTTCTAGTCTTTCCAGAACTGTTTTCAGGATGCCTTGGCATCCTCTCTTTCTCATCAATAACTTTATTTCTAATTCTCTCTTGTCTGGATATTCTTTCCGATCGTCGCAGATATTCCATTTCCATTGCATTTCCTACTTTTCATTTTACCATTAATAGTTCATACTTAGTATATATTTATATATTTATATATTTATATAAATGTTGCACTAATCCTATTATAGATCTGCCTATATGTTTCTTTATTTGTCTGGATATATTTTTGTATCAACATATCAAATTCAGTTGCTCGATGACTTTTCAACCTTGTTCTATGCGATTTTTCATTCCTTGCATAACAATTTCTTCCTTATTAGCTGAGGGGAGAATCGACAAGTGTCACATTATTTCATATGTTCCTTCGACATTATCAAATACTATTGGAGGAAGGATTATTATTATCAAATCGTCGGTCACGGTTCGATTTCTCCACATATATTCTCTGATATATCGTCATATAAATCATTCATGGTAGTCAAATAAACGAGCGCTACAGAATATACATTCAATATCACTACGTTGTTATAATTACTGCAATACAGATGACAGTACGATTAATTATCTCATTTTTTAGCAATATAGCAAAGAGAATATATATGGAAGAATACATGGAAATGATAATTAATATACGAGTGAGTTTTGTAACATTTATATATATATGGTCATCATTCTAACTACTCCCGTAATCGTTTGAGGTTTCTTTGCTTTTATTGCAGATGAATCTCGCAAATGAACAAACTGTTCAGTATAGAGATATATTTTCATGAACCATAAGTGTGATATAAAATGATCGAGAAAGAATGTTTGTAAGGTGTACAAAAAGTACATATCCGTTAACTGTGACAACTATCTCCTACTAATTTTCTTGCTTTTATTTGATGCTTGTTTGCCTTGATTCATCTGAATTTGTTGAATTGTTTTAGATGCTCGAGTATAATTCGCAACCGATAGGACTTAGACTTTTATTGGTTCCAAACTATTCTCTAACATCTAAAGTGTATTTCTGCATGCAGTATCAGCATTGATTACTACGACACTTAATACTGATCTTCATTAGACTTTAACATTTTGACTAGAGTGTATCGTCTAGCAATCGTAAATCAATTATTGATCTAAAATATATAAAATCATATAGACCATTGTTAATAAAGCAATGTTCGAGGCAACAAGTTAAATATTCAAGGTAATTGATTGCGAATCATTCTTAGTCGATTTGTCAGTTCAGGTGTTGCATGAGCGAAATAAATCGATGGACTATCTTAAAATTAACACAAAATTATATAAAGGATAATTACAAAAGATGATCAATCTATCTGATGCTCACGGATCTTTCTCGGTCTACGTGGGATTTTGTAGACAATCTCGATTAATTTCATGGCGCCTTTTTATGAACTGAAGAAATTTGTAATTTGGGCAATGAAATACTTTGCGACTTTTACGACTAGATCTCTTTTATGATAAGCATTTAATTCAATACTTTGATCTTCAAATTTATCAGGTCGGCATTGAAGCAGCAAAGTAATCAATTAGTAGGCAATAATTAGTAACAATTCTTGAAATTTCGTAAATCGAGATTTTATCTTAACATGTCCTACTGCGCACATCGAATAGAAACAAAAGTAGTAACGCTGATAGTAATAGCGCTTTTGCGGTAGAGCTTAAATTTTAAAGTTATTGTGGGCCACTATTATAATTTTTCTCGTAATCAGGAAGTACAGGACAATGTTAATGCGATATTTCGCACTTAGAGGCACTTTATGCACTTCAAATTAATGCAAATAACATTTTTAGTACACTATCGCGCCGTACTTTCGAAAACGTGAAATAACGGGAGGCTATTACAGGTATGGTAGTAAGAGAAAACGTCACTAGTACTTCTTGATGTAACATTTCCGTGCAAAATAATGCTATCGCATTGTGTCGAACTTCGGCTCTAAACACGGACATTAGAATAGATTTGTTATAGATTAAAGATATGTACGTCCAGACATAAATCAACTCTCCTTGCTTAAAGTGACATGTTAAAATTCTTGTCCTTATTTCTAATTGTAAATCCGTAACTTTTAGTCGATGCAATTGTTACGTATGCGGCAATCAGAAGGTGTCACAAAGAACATTTGATATGACCAGCTCTGCGCGGAGAGCGTATTAAATTGTGTGCGTCGCTATATAAGTCATGAAACATAATTTTCTCGATTTATATGTATAACGAAGTTCTGTTTATCAGGCGTTTCTGGAAGTAAGTTCCTCTGCTTTGGTCAATCTACGTATTAATCAATCAATGATCAATCTATGTGTTACCATTTCCCTTCTCTTCGACAAAATTGCACTAACAACTTTGACTTCATTTTCTTTTTGCCGTGTAGATGGTTTCATTTTTCGGACTTCAAAAAAAGGTCGACATGGTAACGATCGCTATAGCATTCCAAAGAAGCAAATGAACAAGGCTCAACTGCATGCATCGCGCAATTCATGGATCCGGATATAAGTATAATGTTACATAATATGTGTGTGTGTATGTGTATCTGGGCGCGCTTCGTGGATTTGTAAATATTGCATCCGACATTATACCTTTCCCTTTGCTCGAAGATGCTGGACTTTTCTTTCAACATTTTTCCTTAATATTTATACATCTGTTTATACATTTTTATTTTTCGTATTCCATTTTATACGGATATTTGTGTAGGAACACGGTATAAATGATCCCACAGGAATCCCAAATATGCAGGGAATACAGCGGGGTTTATATATTCCTACGCGATACTAGATATTAAATGAATGGGTTTCGACGCTAGGTTGATGGAACAAGAAGTAGAGAGATTCTTTATTCTATTTCACAGGTACAACTCTTGCCGATAGACTCTAAAGCTTTGCCGTCTGAGACTCTCTTACCGCTCCCTACTACACGTCGTGGGTTCGCATCTTCTGCTCTTCTTCTCTTCTACGTTTGCTCTTCTGTTCGCCTGCTCTTCTGTATGTCTGCTCGCCGTCTGTTCCTCTTCTGCTCTTCGTCCGTTCTTCGTCGGTTGTCCGTCGGTTTGCGTCTGTCGTCCGTCGGTCTGCGTCTGTCTTTCTTCTGCTCTGCTCGCCCTTTATATACCCAGAGCGGCGCTCCACCTCAGGGCCATCGGCCAATCGTTGCATATCAATTCGATCCGGTCAGATCATATTATCCCTACACCAGGGGTTGCCTGCTTGACCTTGGACCTGAGTACAACTTTCTAATCTGCGTGCTTGACTAATTGTTCTCACCTTTCTAACGTTTCTTTTTCTTACAAGCGTTACAAATAAATACCGTTACTAACGGTTCTTTTCCCATATCCTACATTTGTTTAGTTCGACATAATTCCAGCTCGCAACCGATTTAGTTTTCTCATGCTGTTATGTTTCCCGCTTCCTTCATCTGTTTCTTCCTTGGTTACAATTCCGTTTCTTGATTGTCATTCGCATCGTCCTTTGCCGCGCAATGATATGAAGGGAGTATATTAACAAGCTCCATATGGCTCTCAGGAAATTCAGTCGTCTGAATGCGCATAATGCTTCAATTAAGCGAAACTTCATGCAGAACAAGGTGTCGCGCTTTTGGCATTTCATCTGGTAAACTGTAGTTTATTGTAGCCACAAAATGTATCTCCGTTTATTAAAATCTTGTACCTCACTCATCTCGCTGTGACATGCTTGTATACTATGGATGTGCCAGGGATGGGATACGGATTCGTTCTGGCATGGCATATTTGTTTCCTTAAGTTTATCCTTCTGTACAATTTTCTGTACAATACATTTGTTCCCAATCACTAGCTTAACATTATAGTTACCTATTAATTATCTCATTAATTAGAGTCCTCAATATTGATCATCTGATTTTCCCTCTTGGAGTTATTTTAATAAATGCGCATGGTCGCATTTCTTAAAGATACACGCATTGATTTTCTTGATATTTATATTTAATCTTTGTGAGTGTTAAATTTTCTCGCGTTGCCTACTGTGCGCATATCAATATATTAAACAGCGAAGTAAAATATTCGACGTATGTGATTTTTGATTCGCTTTCTAATGGTGGTTTGCTTATGGATATGTACGCAATTTAGTCGTAACTAATTCATATGTAGTATATTTTGTTCATGTACTGCCATGGACAGTAATATTATATAACAGCATTGCCATCACCAAATGGTTTCCCATTCGTTACTCTTATTAAGTGCTTTACTAATAAAGATACTCTTATAAAGATTACTTACTAGTAAAGATATTCTAATAGATAGATAGTACGATTTTTCGTACTTTCGAGTCGATTCATTCACTTTCAGTCGGTTTGCCGTTGCTTTCTATTCTCAGAATCGGCGGGCGATCGTACGCAGATTACAGAGTAGAACTTTGATGTATTAATAAGGCTTGAGATGGAACCAATATGCTCATAAAATCTCTAATAAACACATCAGCATCAGGAATATCTGACGTTTGTTCAGAAGAATATCAAATAATAACATATATGGAGATTGTACGGTCTCTTGCATGATAAGGACACAATTACGTATTGCTTTTGTAGATGTAATATAGTCCCGCTATATTCGTAACCACCTTATCGAAAGCGGCATCTGGGACGTTGGTTAATACTGGGGCATCTATTGTCGTGTTCCCATGACATGATAATGAAAATATTAGGTCAATCTAAAAAAAATAAAAGAATCCATAAATAAGAATAAATTATCGTTAATGAATCTTCTTCATAAATTAGTTAAAACGTACAAGAGGTGTAAATATTTGTGAAATACATTTCCCATAAAAACGACAACGAATAATGATATTTCAATAATTATAATTTCATGTAATTATTAGCTAATAATATCTGTATTTGTATAAGCAGATATAATGATATTATATATTACATAGAAAGTATCACAAGAGAAACTAATTTTATATGTCAAGATTCTTCTTTTATTACTGTTTTATTGCTTTACGTCCAGAGATATGACCAGCAGCAATAAGGTAAATATTGCTAATAGAAATATGACCATAAGGAACACGATCAGCAGAAAAATTACATAAAAAAATGTGATTGGCCATGTTCTCAGTGTATGAGAAGGGCGTGATGAATACGAATATGATAATCAGAAATGTGATGCACATGAAATATTAATATTATCAAGTGAATCCAGTGACAATGATGATGGCAGTAAGGAGAAGTATTCAAATATTTCAATATAATTTAATTATTCATTTCAATAATATAAATATCTTGGTATAAATTGATTAAATAGGAAATAGAAATATATTGAAGCAGAAAACAACAATGGCAAACATCATATAGACATCATGTAGATAAACATTCTACTCTGTTATAATTGTAACTTTTAAACAAAATTATTAATACGTTACCAGATATTATATATCTGTAATATTATCTATACGTATTATGTATACGTATATGTAAAACATAAATAACTTTGCATTTGATATTAGAGAACAATATTTATTAGTTTTATGTTATGACATTTTCTCATGTCACATCACAAACGAATTAATAAATTATAAAAAATGCATCACATTTGCTCCTCGTTTGACTGTTATACTATAAAATGAAAGAAGACTCATCGTATGATACAATTCTTAATGTATTAATAATATTTGTTATGTTCTTCATGAAAAGATATATCGAGTAATATCTCTGGATACATAAAAATAAATATAATTAATATTAATAGGTATTATTAAATAAGTATCGATTAACTCTTCATCACTATTCAAAATAACTATTCATTGCATAGTATAATGTATTAATATAATTTGTATGTCATGATATATTATACACAATAGTAATGTATGATAGATGAAATAATGTTGTGTATTATTCAGGATTTGCCGCATATCGAACCGTATTTACGGATTGGGACCAACAATGTAAACCGCCCCGATGTTACAAAGCTATCCTGATTTCGAGATTAACAAGCTCGGAATGAAATAGAGGTAATGAAGTTTGATCATATCCCATAATTAACAGTGACATCGGTCGAGCAGCAATAGGAATGAGTTAATTGCTTGCTTTTATATCTACAATGATAGCGATCCTGGAGACCTGGACAGTTGCTAATTGTAAGTTCAAATTAGAAACTGGAAGAAGACGAACGTTAAATCTTGCTTCTTTATATCGCTGATACAATGGTCGGATGTCCAGTGAACGAGTATTCTTATCTGTACAGTAAATATTGTATATATTAGGCCGCGCGAAACTCAATTTGAAAGTATTCTTTAATATCCAAACTCATACCCAAGCATCTAACTTGTAGTGCATATTTGGCTATCGTAATGCATATTTGGCTAACATCAATGACGATCGACTGGAAAGTTCTCCAATAAATATATTAATATATTCTCACGTTACGTATGTGTATCGGAAAATGTTTTCAATCTTGAATATAAGGATAAGTATTAAATGATAGATCTATTAACAAATTAAGCTATATAGAATGTAATAGATTCGGAACGGAATTATTATTTGATTTCTCATTGGTGATAATGGATGAAGTTTTTTAATTTAAAAGAAATCCCCAAACTGATCGAGAAATCTGAAAATAATTTGTAAATATATATAATGTATCTGTTAAAATGTATTTTTCTTATAATACATTTCATATTACTTTGCTTTCGCATTTTTTTTGAAATTGCATGTTATGCATTATGGAACGTATTAATAAATAATTTTTTTGCATTTATACCTTCCAAATGGCTAGTAGAATTTAATACGCTTCGAAAATTTCATGAATCTGAGAAACAGCTGTCATCTGAGAATCTGTCGTCATTAATTCATCCATATATCTTTGCAATTCTTGAATTCTAGTCATAAAACAGCCGTTAAATCCTTTTCTTTTAAATCTATTCGTTGTACAACATATAATCATTTCCTTAAAAAATGTTAAACTCCGCTTTTTGTTATAAATTATTACAGTTTATAGCATTTCGATCTAGCTTTTGCAAAAATACTTTACTAACAATTTGTAATGGCGAATCATTCGTTTCAACAATCTGCGATGTAGCAAAGCTAAAGTATGTGCAGTTAGAAAAACATGACTCATATTAATGAACATTAATGATAGAGTGTCTAATCAATTCAATATGTGATAGCCTTACAACGGACATCGGTTGCAATGCTATTGAATCCGATATGAGAATGGACTATGAACGTCATGAGCGGCCAAGATGCGTCCTATACGTTTGTCTATTTTGACTGCGCACACCATATATCACCTGGTTTGTTCAAGCATATCGATTTAGTTATATTGATTTAACCAAACTGGTAAAATACTTGTACCTCTGTAACCATGTCTATTCCTGTATACCTGTAACCCTATAATACTCCTGTACACCTGTACAAATGCATTATACCTGTATCCCTGTACATCTGTACAACACATGATTCCGTGTACACCTGTACTACACCTGCACCCGTGTAACTCCTTCCTACCAATGTACCCCTGAATCCCTGTACTACTTCTGTACACCTGTTCCCCTGTACTACTCCTGAAACCATATAGTACTACTGCACCCCTATAATCTGTACTACTGCATTACAATTTAGTACCCTATACAACTATACACCTGTACTACTCCTGTAAAACTGTATTACTACTGCACCAGTGTACCCCTGTACTACTCCTTCACCACTGTACCCCTGTACCATTCCTGGACACTTGTAGTCCTTTACTACTCTTGTACTCTTGTATATCTCCTTTACCCCACGTATAACTATAATCCCATGCACCCCTGTACAACTCCAAACACCTGTACTACTCCTGTACTACTGTAGTACTCCTACATCTATATAACCCTGTGCTACTCCTGCACCCTGGTATTACTCCTGTACTCGTGTATTCCTGTATTACTCCTGCACCCCAGTACACCTTTACTATTCTGGACCCCTGTAGTACTCCTGTAACGCAGTTCCCCTGTACTACACCCGTACCACTGTAATACTACTGTAGTACTGTAGTACTCCTATACACATATACCCCTATGCTACTCCTGTACCCTAGTATTACTCCTGCACCCGTGTACCCCTGGACTACACCCGCACCCCTGTAGCCCTGAACAACTCTTGGAGCCCTATAGTCATGTACCACTCATGAACATTCGTACAACTCCTGTACCCCTGTGCTACACCTGTACTCCTATACCCCTGTACTGCTATCACAGCACGACACCTGTATACTTGTACTACCCCTGTACAACTTCTATAACCGTGTACCCTATACCCTCTATTACTCCTGTACACCTATACTACTCCTGTACCGTTGTAGTTCGTTACTACTACTGTATACTTGTACTAATCTAGTAACCGTGTACCACTGTTCCACATCTCTACCCGTGTATCACTGTACTAGCCGTGAAACAATTCACTATTCGAATATTACTTTACTACTCCTGTACCCCTGTATTACCAACGTAATATTATTGTACACTTGTTCCAATGTTTTACTCGTGTACACATTGTACACTTGTACTATTCATGTACACTTGTACTACTCCTGGACCCTGGTGGACATGTACCTCTCCCGTACAACTGTACTACTTCTGTTCCCGCGATTTCCTGTACTGCACGTGAAACCCTGCACTAGCCTAGTACCATTTTACTACCCTGTACCCCTGTAGTAACACTGTACTACTCCTGTATCCCTGTACCAATGTACTACTACTGTACCCATTCTACTCCTGTAATATTCATGTATCCAAGTACTCCTGCAATACTCCTGTACACCTGTACCTCTATACTACATCTGTACCCTTGAACCCATGTACTAATCCTGAACCCCTATACCTCAGTAATACTCTTGTAACTTTGTGACACTGTACTACTCCTGTTTCACAACACTACTGTATCCCTATACTAATCCTGTACCCGTGTACCCCTGTGCATCTCCTGTACCCATGTACCCCTGTACCACACAGTAACACTGTACCACAGTACAACTTTATTACCCCTGTACACTGGTATTATCCCTGTAGTACTCTTGTACCCAGTGCCCCTGAACATCTCCTGTACCCCTGTAAACCTGTACTACACCTGTACACTTGTGACCCTGTAATACTCCTGCACACCTGTAAAACTGCACTACTGCAGTTCCCCTGTACACCTGTACAACACCTGTTTCCCTGTACATCTATACTACACCTGCACCAGTGTACCCCTGTACTACTTCTGTACCCCTGTACTATTCCTGTACTACTGTAATACTCCTATGCTCCTACTCCTGTACCCGGTATTATTACTGTAGCCGTATACCACTGTACTACTCCTGCACCCCTGTACCCCTATACTACTTTTGGAACCCTATAATCCTGTACAACTCATGAACAACTGTACATCTCCTATTCCCCTGTAGTTCTCCTGTACCCATAATCTATACTAATCTTGTAAATCTGTACTACATCTGCACCCGTGTTCGCCTGAACTTCTCTTGCACCTGTGTACACCTGAACTTGTCCTGTAACCTTTGACGCCTGTACGATCCCTGTTCCCATATACAACAATACTATTTCTGGACCCGTGTAACCCCGTACTACACCTGCACACGTGTAACACTGTACTACTTCTGCACAGATGCACGCATGTACTACACCTGTACCGACGTACACCGGTAATACACTTGCACACATGTACCGCTGTATTACCACTGCACCCTTGTACAACTGTACTACTTCTGTACCCCTGCAATACCCTTTTACCCCTGTACTACTCGTGCACCCATGTACATCTGTTCAACTCCTATACCTTGTAACGCTTTATTATTAATGTAATCCTGTACAGAGGTACAGAGGTCTGGACTATACTCTTATCCCTGTACTATACCAGTACCACTGTACTACACCTGTAAGCCTGTTCTACCACTGTATTTCTCTTATACCCCTGCATACCAGTACAATTCCTGTGCTTCCGTAACCCTGCACTACTCCAGGACCCATGTAGTCCTGTGCTACTCCTGTATCACTGTATTACACTTGTACCCCTCTAGTACTACTGTACTTCTGTACCCCTGTACTGCTCCTGTACCATTGCAATACTCCTGTACCTCTGCACTAGTCCTGTACCCTTGTACACCTGTACTACTCATGTACCCGTGTACTACTGTATTACCTCTGTACACTTGTACCACCCAGTAACACTGTACTAACCTAGTAAACTGTACTACCCTGTACCCTTGCATTACCCTTGTACGTCTCCTATAACCCTGTATCTATGAAGTTATCCTGTACCTAATGTACACCTACCCCAGTACCACTATACTACACTCGTACAACTGTGCTAACCCTGTACCATTCCTGTACCCCTTTACCCCAGTACTACTTCTCTACTCATGTACCACTCCTGTACCACTACTCCTGTACCACTGTACCAATCCTGGACCCCTCTAGACCTGTAACACACGTGTAATTCTGTACTACTCCTGCACCCCTGTACAGTTCATGTGCCTGTGTACTCCTGCACTAGGTGTGAACACCTGCAATACACCAGTGCAACTAAACTAACACTGTACACCTGTACTAATACTGTGCTACTCCTGTACGCTTTTACGAATATACTACTCCTGTACCCATTGTACTCCTGTACTATTCATGTTCCCCTGTACCACTGTACGACACCTATACCCCAGTACCCCTGTATTACTCCTGGACCAATGTAGTGCTATACTACTCCTGTAACCCTGTACTATCCTTGAACCCCTATAATACTTCTGTATCTCTATATCTCTATACTAATCCTGTACATCTGTACTACATTTGTAACCGTTTACCCCTGTACTACTGCTGTACCCTTGTACCCATGTACCTTTCCTGTACCTCTGTACTACTCCTGTACACCTGTACTACTCCTGTTTCCCTATACCGTCCTACTCCTGTAGCCCTGAGCTGTCTTGTTCCTTTACCAATGTTCTACTCCTATAATCCTGCATTCCTTTACTACCCCCATAACTCTATACAACGATACTACTCCTGCACACCTGTACCGCTGTTCTACTCCTGTACACATGTACCCCTGTACTGTTCCCGTACCCCTGTTATCCTGCACTCCGGTACAACTCCTGTATTCCAGTACTTCTCCTGTACCTCTGCACTACGCCTGTACCCAATGTACTTGTGTACTACTCCTGTACACCTGCACAAGTGTAAAAAACTTGTACCATAGTAACATTGTACAACTACTGTACACCTGTACCGATGTACGCCTGTACTACTTCTGCACACCTGTATTACTTCTGTACCACTGTAGTCCTGTATTACTACTGAAATAACGTCCAACTCCTATACCACTGTAGTACCTCTGTACACATATACAATTGTACTAATATGTACTTGTATTTCTCTTGTTAACAATGTATACCTATACTACTCCTGTATACCTGTACACCAGTACCTTTGTAGTACTCTTGTACCCCTACACTCCTGTGCTCTATCCGTACACCTTTATAACACCTGTACCACTGTACTACTCCTGCACCAGTGTACCCCTGTACTCCCTTGTACCCCTGTATCTCTGTACTACTCCTGTACCACTGTACCCCCATTCTAAACATGTACTAACACAGTACCACTGTACTACACCTGTACACCTGTATTGACCTCTACTACTCCTGAGACCCTGAACCTCTCTATTTCTCCTGTACCCATTGTACACCTGTGCTACAACTATACCACTTTACCTCTGTACTACCCCTGCCCCCGTGTAACCCTGTAGTACTACTGTAGCCCTAAATACATATACTACTCCTGTACCCCTGTCCTACTCCTACCCCTGTTCCACTGTATTACTCCTGTTCCCCTGTTCCATTCCTGCACACCTGTAGTCCTGTATTAATCCTGTACAACTACTCCTGTACTACTACTCCTATAACCGTGTACCCCTGTACTATTCCTGTACCCGTGTACCCGTGTAATACCCGTGAACCCTGCAGTATCCCGGTACCACTTTACAACCTCTGTACCACTTTACTAGCCATGTACAACTCCTATAACCCTGTTCCCCTGTGCTACTTCGGGAGCCATTTAATCCTGAGCTACGCCTGTATCCCTGTTCTACCGTGTAGTCATCTAGTACCCCTGTACCCCTGTACCCTTGCACTACTGCTGTACCACTGTACATCTCATGAACCCCATATACCCCTGTACTGCACCTATATCCCTGTACCCAATTACAACTGCTGTACATCTGTACCCCTGTAATACACTTGAAACACTGCGGTACTCATGTACCACTGCACCTTTGTAGTACTCCTGTAAACCCCTGACTTACTCCTGTAACCCTGCACATGTGTTCTATACTTGTACCCATGTATCTCCGTACTAGTCCTCCAAACCTGTACACTTGCACTACTCCTGTACCGGTGTACCCCTGTTCTACTCCTGTACCTATGTACACCTGTACTATTCGTGTACCTCTGTAACCCCGTACTGCTCCATTACCATTGTATCCCGTACTAATCATAGACTTATGAAGGCCTGTACTATTACTGAACTCCTGTATCAATCCTGTACTCCTGTAGTACACCAGCATCCCTATAAAACTGTACTACTCCTGTACACCTATACTACACCTGGACCAATTGTATCACTGTACTACTCCTGTACCCCTGCAAAACTGAAAAATTCCTTTACACCTATACCCCTGTACCACTGTACTTTTCCTGTACCCCCATAGTACTCCTGTACCCCTGCACTACCTCTGTATCCATTGTTCCCCTGTACTATACCTGTACCCCTCTTCCACTTCAGGAAAACTGTACTACTCCTGTATACCTGCACTACTCTTGTACACGTGTGCCACAGCTCTACTCCTGTACCCGAGTACCCCTGTACTAGCAGTGAACCAATGCGCTACCACAGTACCACTGTACTACTCCTGTACCCCTGTACTATCAAAATATTACTTCTGTACCCCTATACCACTGTATTGCTCGTGTACACATTTTAGTACACATTTAATACCATTCATGTATCCCTGTATCCCTGTCCTACTCCTGCACCGGTGTACTCCTGTACTACTCCTACGCCTCTGTGATACACCTGTACCAAACCTGTAATCCTGTTCCCCTGTTCATCTGCTACACCCGTATACCCCTGTACATTTCCTGTAACCATGTACCCATGCTCTACTCCAGTACATCCGTTCACCTGTACCACTTTACTTGTCGTGTACACATTGCACTCCTGTATTAATCATGTATCCCTGTATTCTTTTACTACTCCTGTACACGTGTAGCCCTGTACTACACCTGTACCCATGTAATAAGCTAGAATATCTGTTGTACACATGTACACCTGTACCCCTGTTTTACTGCTGCACATCTGTACTACTCCTGCACCCATTGTATCCCTGTATTACTCCTGTACCCCTGCACACGTGTACTTGACTTGTAGCCTTGTAACCCTGTACTATAACTGCACCCCTGTAACCCAGTACCTCTCCTGTACATCTGTACCTCTGAAGTACTCCTGGACCCATGGTGACATGTATCACTCCACAACCCCTGCTCTACTGCTGTAATCCTATACTTCCCCTGTACCATTGTACCACTGCAATACTCCTTTATACCTGTACTAAACCTGCGCTACTCCTGTAAAGCCATTTACCACTGTACTACTCCTCAACCCATTGTATTCATGTACTTTTCTTCTACCCCATTACTCCTGGCCTACTACTGTACACCTGTACCCCTGTACTACTCCTGTACAACTGCACTACTCATGGACCACTGTACCCCTGTACTACACAAGTACCCATTGTACACTTGTACTACTACTGTACCCCTGTATCTCTGTACTACTCCTGTATCCCTGTACTACTATTGTAACCTAGCGCTCCTGTACTACTCTTGTACCCTGTACAACTGTACAACTATACAACTGTACAACTATTCCGGCACACACGTATCCCTGTACTACTCCTGAACCACTGTACCCATGCACTACTCCTGGAGTCATGTAGTCCTGTACTACAACTGTACCACTGTGCTACACCAGTGTTCCTCTAGTACTCCTGTATCCCCGTACCACTGTAGTACTCTTGTACCCCTGTACTACTCCTGTTAACATTGTACACCTGTAATACTCGTGTACCAATTGTACCCCTGTAACATTCCTATACCCATACACACGTGCACTATATTTGTACCCCTGTAACCCTGTACTACTCCTGCACCCCTGTTCCCCTGTACTACTCCTGTACACCTGTACCTCTGAACTAATCCTGTATCCATGTAGTATTGTGTCTCTCCTGTACCCCTGTAGTACACCTGAACAACTGTAGTACTTTTGCACACAGTCCTGTACTACACCAGTACCACTGTTCTACACTCGTACCCTTTTACTACCCCTGTACTAATACTGTTGCCCAGTTTCCCCTGTACTAATCCCGTATCCTTAACTACTCTTGTACCCCTTTATCACACCTGGACACCTGCAATCCTGTACTAGTACTATACAACTGTATTACACCTAGTACTACACCTAGTACTACACCTGTACCGGTGTACTGCTGTACTACACGTGAAGCCCTGCAATATCCCAGTACCACAGTACTACCCTGGATTCCTAACCCTGTATTACTCCTGAAATCCTGTACCACTGTACTACACCTGTACCCATTGTACTCCTGTARAATTAATTTATCCCAGTACCGCCATACTCCTGTACACCTGGACCCCTGTACTACACCTGTACCATTGTAACCCTATACTAATCCTGAATACCTATACTTCAGTACTTCTCCTGTAGCCTGTGATACTGTGCTTATACTGTACCCATTGTACACCTGTACTTCTACTAGACACGTATTACCCTGTACTACTCCTGGACACCTGTTCTACTCCTGTACTACACTAGTAATTCTGTACACCTGTACTTCTCCTGCACCCATTGCACACCTGTACTACTCCTGTACACATTTGAATTTGTCTTGACTGGTGAAACCAACACACTGCTGTTGGAATTTGTCTTGAGCGGTGAAAGCAACATGTCGCTGGCGGATTTCAATTCGGCGGAGCAAACCAACACGTCGTTCGGTTTTACCGCATTTTCTCGAAGAATGTCCCCATTGACCCGTAATTTAAAGTTTATATTCGTCTCATCGCAAGAGTGCTCCTCGGGGTAACCCAGTAAGACCTGGAGACGCCGTCGGGAGATCCAGGAAGAGTTTTCTTTTCTGTATAAGCGTTCGAGATCACTGGAAACCACTAGCAGGGAGATGGGGTCTGGAACGCGAAGAGCACCGCAGTTGCGACGGTGATCCGACGGTGATCCGACGGTGATCCGACGATCATCACCTCGGAACATGAAAATCCAGGAGAAGGGCGCGTGGAGCATTCGCGCCGATTCGTACCCATATCCGCAGCCGGTCTTCTAGATGAAGAGCCTCTAGTCGATAGACTATTGTAGGTAAGGGAAGTCGGCAAATTGGATCCGTAACTTCGGAATAAGGATTGGCTCTGAGGAGCGGGGCGTGTCCGGCTTGGTCGGGAAGTGGATCTGGTTGACGTGCCGGGCCTGGGCGATGTGAAAGGACTCGGGGTTCGCGCGGCGACACACCAGGATCCGAGCTCGGTCCCGTGCCTTGGCCTCCCGCGTATCTTCCTTGCTGCGTGGCTTCCGTGGCGGCGCAAGCCGACGCGATCGTCTTCCTCGGCTGCCATTCAACCCTCAACTCAGAACTGGCACGGACTAGGGGAGTCCGACTGTMTAATTATAACAAAGCATYGCGATGGCCCACGCGGGTGTTGACGCAATGTGATTTCTGCCCAGTGCTCTGAGTGTCAACGTGAAGAAATTCAAGCAAGCGCGGGTAAACGGCGGAAGTAACTATGACGCTCTTAAGGCTCTTCAACACCGCCTTTAGAGATGTCCTCCAGGATTACTAACGAGCGCCTGTGGGAACACTAAGGAGCGCCTCTAAGAGATCATACCACTGCCGGTCCCATGCCCAGATAAGAAGGAGGAAGAGGAGAGGTTTTGATTGCCTCAAGAGCGGCAAAAGCAACACGCCGCTGGCGGTCTTTGGGTTCGATCGCACACAGCAACACACCGCTGTCGGGCTTTGGGTTTGACCGTACATAAGATTACTTGGTAACTATGACTCTCCATTGCATCGTATTACGTAACGTATTACTGTACGATCATCGTACGTATGACTGGTCGGATTACTGCTGACGAAGAGGGCACGTCAAATGATATGATAAGGATATGGAAGGAATACTGTGTTTGGTACAAATGGGTATTTAATCAACGGAACAGGTGCAGATGGAAGATGACGCCTCGGACGCTGGGGCCTTCGGTCTCGAGGCCTCAACTGCGGAATTTTCCGCTGTGGATAAACAGACCACTGTTGACGACATGGCTAGTCAAAACGAACATGCTTATGACTTATCTCTACAGGCCGCAAGTGTCAAATGTAAAGCGTCCGCCGAAGATAGTAGAACTGTATTATTGTTTACAATAAGAGCGCTCAGCCGATACATCGCTTGGAAATGCAGCGACGCACGCGTCGTCTGGAAATGCGCTCAATGTCGCAAACAATATCTAAAGCTGCACGCTACTGAGTGTCACATACCCAAGTGTAAGGGAGTAGTCGAAATGCCTCAAGCATTCGCATGAGAGCGGTGCCCGACATGTTTTGGCACCGCAATAGGCTGCTCCCAGCACGAAAGGCACGCTCACCCGGAACTTAGGAACCAAACGGGTCGAGAGGCAGTCAAAGCGCCTATACGTGGGCCCGGGAGAATTCCCACCGTATGGACGCTGGAAGAGTTGGCCCTCCTAATTGAATCAAATGACCGCTTCCAAGGAAACCGCATTATTAATATGAACATCTTAGAGTTCCTACCGGGCAAAACAAGGAGGGAAATATGTAACAAGCGTGCGCACTTGGGACTAGCGAGAACTGGCGCTAGAAGAGTGGCACTCGAAACGGACACTAGCTCACAAGTCGCCCCGATGTCCGATGTCGTTGTATACGAGGATACTTATACCTTGGTCCAACAACCTGACGACGCGAGCGCATCACAAGAAAACGCCCTGCTGGATGAATGGAGCGAGGAATTACAAAGAGCGCTCGCTGCCAACTGCCATAACAGAGGCAGTGTCGCGGGCCTCAAGCACAAGCTAGCAGAACTGACTATCAGTGTCCGAGTGGAGAACATCGTCACCGTTCTTTGCGAATTAGTCTCCATGTAAAAGGAGACGAAGACACGCGGTCMCMAAAGYYGCCTAACAGACATGCTAAAAGGCGTAATCATAACGCATTACGTCGATTTCGATATRCCAAATGTCAGGAGGCATACCACAAATGTCCTCGCAAATTGGTGGACATGGCGATAGCAACTTCTTCCCGCCCAGAGTGGAGCCTCCCGAGGCTGGCCAAACAAGGGAACTGTACGAGCAGCTCTGGGGCACCACCGGACCAGACCGCGTACTCCCGAGTAAAGGTAATGCTTCTAACGAAATCGGTATATTGGAAATGCTAGCTCCGATATGAGAAGAGGAAGTCATTCTTAAGTTGGGAAGAATGAAGTCCGGCATTGCCGCCGGACCGGATAGAATAAGGAAGGCACATCTCAGGCAGGCAGGCGCAGTGACTGTGCTTACAAGAATATTGAACGCCTGCCTGCTTAGAAATTATTATCCTAATATGTGGAGAGAGAACCACACGATTCTCTTTCCCAAGCCAGGAAAGGACGCTAGTGATGTTCGCAACTATTGGTTCCCTCTTGGCTCGCATATAATCTGATATATTCGATAGAAGGCGGAGACAATTTGTCAGTTTCGCTGACAGGCRGATCGGATTCACTAACCTAGACGGCTGCAAGGCTAACATCAATCTCCTTCAGAAAGCCCTCTCCTGAGGGCGGACTCTGGAGGGGTGATAACAATAGTGGACATCGCCAAGGCCTTCGACACAATTCCGCACACGGCGCTCCAGCAATGTTTGGAACGCAAGGGCGTCTCGGAGCGGATCCCGAGCCATTTGGGACTTATGTACAATGACTGTTGGACCACTATTAGGATGGGGAACAGTCACAGCATTAAGATCCAGCTGAAGCGGGGCGTCAATCAAGGCAACCCGCTATCTCCCTTCCTGTTCAACGTAACCTTGGAGCCTATCATAGAAGCGATCAATAGTGATACAACAGGAATTGACATGGCAAGGAAGAACGTGTCGATCCTGGCTTTCGCGGACAATATTGTGCTGATAAGTAAAAACACCACGACAATACACGCACATACACGAGCAATTGACGATGTTTAGCAGCTTCCTGACGCAACTTGGAATGAGGAAGTCTTCTACATCTGGCGACGAGGAAGTCTTCCATCTTCTAAATTAAGACCTCCAACAAGACATGGTTCTTAGTTGACCCGAGGTTACAAGTGGGACACGAGTTGGTACCATACGCCAGCGCGGAGTAGGTCATAAGATACCTCGGGATTACCATAAGAACGTGGATCGGCATCAACAGTACAGTCGACATAGCCTCTATTACCGGGGCAGCCAATAACATAGCCGGAATGAAGCTGAGGCCCAGATTATAAGGATACATCTATTGCCCCGGTACATCCACGTCCTGGTAGCTGCACCATTCTCAATTGGAACATTGGTTACAATCGACGGTGAGATTAGACAAGTCTACAGGCGCATCTTTAAACTACATCCGAGCACGATGGATGGTATCATATATACAGAGAGCAACCACGGAGGCTTGGGGCTCCAACGAGTAGAGACGATCGTGAAGTTCGCAGTCGTTCGCAGCGGAATAATAATGAGAGAATCCACGGACCTATCTCTTCAAAAACTATCCGAGCAATTGGACAAACGCTGCAGCGAATACGCCAAGGCCCTGGGGCTCGCGAGGCCCGCAACTCTCGACAATGTTAATGAGGCACGCAGAAACCTCAGAAGGAGAGACAGAGCGCTGGGAGGAGCTGTCTACACAGGGACAAGGCATGCGACAATTCAGAGGCGACAAGATAGGAAACGCCTGGCTGAGGAACCCCAAGCTACTTACGCCATCCCGCGTCATCTATGCCTTGAAGCTACGCACAAACACGTTTGGAAATAGGATAGTGCTGAATAGAGTCTCTCCAATTAACACGATGTGTAGAGGATGCGGAATGCAAAGATAGATATTAGGGCATATATTGGGAATGTGTCATCATACGAAGAACAAACGCATTAGGAGACACGATGAGAACAAGCTTCATCGCTGAAAGACTGCCTCAGAGATTCTCCACCTTTATCGAGCCGGCAGTAAAAGTTGCAGGCGATCTGAAGAAGCCGGATCTGGTTATCACAGAACAGGATAGGCTGATGGTCGTCGACGTTGCAGCTGCCAGTTGGACCGATAAGTAGTCCGCTACGAAGGTATGGCAATTAAACTAATGCCGAAGAACAATCAAACAATGCTGATGGTTTTCACAGTCACAATACAAGGAACAACCTTCCCGTTAGCAAGAACTGCAGAATTTAACTTATGCGGATATATTATGACAGAGACGGAACATCCCAAGCTCTTCATAATGGAGACGCAACAAGGACGGACGTTCAAAGCAAAATAAGAAATCTTGGTCAACAATTTCGGCATATTCGCATACGTCAATTCAAAGTTCGCGTATGTCCAAAAAAACATAAAAAACCAACTGAATAAACTCTATATGAATATAATGGAACAAAAGTATGCGCTAGATAAACAAACACACCGAAATGCTATATCGCTCCCCAGCATTGCACCCGACGAAATGGCGTTTAGAATTATGAAGACAACAGGCTACACAAACATCACGGCAGGAAAAGTGGTCCGTTTGATCAAATGTATTCCAGTCGAATGCCGAGCCAGGCAGACGAATGAATGCCATATGGAGTTACCTGTTACATTTCAAACATATTTCCTCACGCCAAAATCCAGATTCGTAAACCAACCAGGAACCCCAAGAGATTGCAACGAGATACGTCCAATCATAATCGAGATTCACGACTCCTGGTTCCGATCGATGCCGAGACTGGTCGAATCAATACCTCCACCTAATATTCAATCTCTGATGCGTCCTACATGGAAATACGCAAAACCAGCATCCCTTACCACAAGCGGAATCTACTCGACCTGCGATCAAGAACGCCTCCGGAGCCACATCATGTTCCCCGTGGAAGAACCCTCCATGTAAAACATCATAGCAAGAGGGGCAATGGGACAACGCAAATCGCAGGGGAGCATCTACATGATAAACCTCTTGGATGAAAAATCTCCCAATAAAATAGCAGAGAGTGTAAGAGCACGTATTTGGAAGGTATTTATTAGGATCAGCCAACGCGGGAATCCTCGCAGTATTCATAATTGCACGGATCGTCAAATTGGTCATCGACACATGTATACACGGATACGCCTTACACTCTTTCTACGGATGCGGAATCCATCTCCTAGCCGCAATATGGAGCTCAGTTAACCATCTTCTCCTCCATCCTGCTAGGCCAACCAAAACGAACCAGGCGAACCAACATGAGGAACAGCAGCCTGCAAAGATCTTTSCAAAGACAGAAGAGCCCCGACATATACCCCCTTTTACGTCTGAAGATCAACATCCCGCCCACAAAGTGCACCAMACTTTCAGCATAATAGACGAAGTGAAAAATTACAACGAACTGCRTAAATTCTTAGATYGTAATKAACKTGYCTAAATATTTAATACATACATATACACATACTCACATATGCATAAGACTCAGAATATACGCGCATACCAACTGCTGAATCTTGCGGTTCCAGCATTTCTCATTAAAGGGGGAGGTGTTACATCTGCCTCCGCCTACCGACATTTCCACTTCCGMCTGTGCAAGCCACAACTCAGCGAAGTAGACCTTTTTATATATTTGAATTACCGTCATCTCCACTGTATAGCATCCCCACCACGCCCGACATCCTCACTGTAGTTCATCCCCACTGTAGTTCATTCCCACTGCAAGGGCAACCCCTCTGCAGTGGCAATCCCACCTAGAAGCATCACGCCCGGGCATATAAGCGCGTGCACTTGGCTCAGTCGCTCTTTTACTGGCCGGACACGGATCTGTTCATTACTAAGCCTCGCTACGATAGTAAAGGTACACTCTTTGTTCCTTGTAACAATAGTCTTTGCGTAACCTTATTATCCATTAATCTTTATAATGCTATGTGTGTTCAAGTTATATTCTTTGTAACGTAACGATTGCTTAAATTATATCTTATAACATGCTCAAGTGTATATTTAAATATATTATATTAATATTATATATTAAATTTCCAAATCAAGTGCTTAATCTTTCCTTGTAATTATATCGACGCGAGTGCTTCTAGGCGAATTAATATTTTCGACCACGTGGCAATTCGAGCACGTGGCCTCAGCATTCTCCAAGATTCACAACAGCGACGTATCCGAAACGCCTTGCCATCAACATCTATCAAGGTAGGACCAAATATCTCTTATATAGTACGTTCTAACGTGGCTACCGTCCGATCTTCCCGGATAATCGGCCGAGGACGTGCCATTTTATTATATTAATATTTTTGAGAAAATTCCCTGTGCGCGTGCCATCCCCGAGATTCAAAATTTCGCCTTAAGCGTACGCGTCTATCGGAAAGATCGGTGGGCCACCCATACAACGCCCTTACGGTCTTTGCCGGGCCGTAACATAAATTGGTGGACACCGATCGCATTGCATGGTGGCGATCGAATGGCCGCCTTGTCCGATGTCTGTCCAATCTATTCTTCCGTAATTAGTTTTACTTTATTCGGTGATCTTTGCGAACGGTGTCTCCCACCGAACCATCCGATTTAGTAATATGACGGCAATGTATAATATTAACAAATGCAAAAGATTGAAATGGAAAAAAGTGTTGACGGATTGCTGTTTCGTACTGAGAGAAGTAATGGTGCCGAAGTAGTCATGGACATTGTTGAAGAGAATGTTGCTATTTTAGTCGCAGGTGCGCATTATGGGAAAGTAATATACCGAAAAATACGTAAATTAAAGGCAGTGAAATTATGCCACTTGATATGCCCGCATTTACCCTTCAAGAAAAAGGATATATGCGCCGGCAGACGCGTCTTTATGTATGTAGGTACGTACGTACGTACATACGTACGTGTGTGTGCGTATATCCGCGCTGGCTGATGCGAATGTGATGAATACCTTCCAAATACGTGCTCCTGCACTCTCTGCTATTTTATCGGGTGATTTCCCATCCAAACGGTTCATCATGTAGATGCTCCCCTGCCGTATGCGTTGCCTCATTGCCCCTCTTGCTATGATGTTTTACATGAAGTGTTCTTTCACGGGGAACGTGATGTGACTCCGAAGGCGTTCTAGATCGCTGTTCGAGTAGATTCTGCTTATGGCAAGGGATATTGGTTTCACGTATTTCCATGTAGGACGCCTGAGAGACTGAATATTAGGTGGAGGTATTGTTTCGACCATTCTCGGCATCGATCGGACCAGGAGACGTGGATCTTCAATATGATTGGCAGTAGCTCGTTGCAATCTCTTGGGGTTCCTGATTTGATTACGATTCTGGACTTCGGCGTGAGGAAATAAGTTTGGTTTTGATATGTAACTGATAACTCGTTATGGCATTCATTCGTCTYCCTGGCTCGGCATTCGACTGGAATACATTTGAGCAAATGGGTCACTTTTCCTGCCGTGACGTCTGTGTAGCCTGGTGTCTTCTTAAGTCGGAATGCCATCTGGTCGTGTGCAGTGTTGGAGAGCGATAAAGCATCTTGGATTATTTGCTTCTCTAGCGCACACTTTTCTTACATTATATACGCATAGAGTTTAATCAGTTGGGTTTTATGTGTTTTTCGACGTACACGAACTTTGAGTTGATGTATGCTAATATGTCGTGATTGTAGACCGAGATATTTTATTTTGCTTTGAACGTCCTTCCTCGTTGCGTCTYCAGTATGAARAGCTTGGGATRTTCCGTCTCTGTCATAATATATCCGCATTAGTTAAATTCTGCATTTCTTGCTAACGGGAAAGTTGTATCCTGAGTTGTCGTGATGAAAACCGTCAGCATTGTTTGGTTGTTTTTTGGCATTAGTTTAATTGCCTTATCTTCGTAGAGGACATCGTATCGCTCGAACTGGAAGCTATCCTGGAGGATTACTGACCAAAATGTTTGCCCGTTTTCCGAATCTCAGCATTCTCCTTGCCAGGCGCAACGTTGGCCTGATGGAAGTATTAATTGCGACGTCATACGTTCAATCGGGATCTCTTAGTAGTTAAGAGTGATTCTGATGGAGGCTTGTACAACTACTTTATCCCAGGTTCCATACGGGCACCGTACTGTGTGCCAGAGCACCGTCCATCTACTGTAGTCAATCCAATGATGTTGATGCTGCTGGAGATGGTGCTGTTGAGTGCGGCTCCGCAAATGATCGCGCTACCTCCCAAGGTTGCAATGGCCTTCGCTTGTGTTGACGGAATGTATTTTCTGCCCAGTGCTCTGAATATCAACGTGAAGATGTTCAAGAAGTGCGGGTAAACGGCGGGAATCGCAACGGCTGTCTTAAAAAACGAGCCACGGTAAACGGCACGTTTTACTATATCTGTTGTGGTGAATCGTAAAAGTATGTCCAGCAAGAGCAACAGAGTATCTTGGTGGCACTATAGCTCTATATAGTGTGGCATGCAGATGCAAGGTCGCGAAATGCTAGTCCATGGTTCCAAACGAGCCTCGCATGCACGGACTTTGTCACTAGTCATTCACGGATCCTCCTTGCGAGGCATCCGTGGCGGCGCAAACAGTTCGGCTGTTCTCTTCGAGCGACATTCATATCAAAGTCCTAGACCTTGATCTGGCAGCCTGGTGCGGAGCTGACTTGATGTATTAGCCTAACGGGAAGGTAAAAACCTGAAAGTATGTGCGTGGAAACTTCGTGCCCACGATAACGAAATGTAGCCAAATGCCTCGTCACATAATTCATGACGCGCATCAATGGATTTACGAGATTCCCACTGTCCGTATCTACTATCTAGCGAAACCAAGGGAACGGACTTGGTAGAATTAGCGGGGATAGTAGACCCTGTTAAGCTTGACACGTATCTGGCTCTGTAAGTAGACATGAGAGGTATAGCATAAATGGGAGACCTTAAAACGTGGCCGGTGAAGTACCGTTATTTTCATCGTTTCCTTACTTACCCGGTTAGGCGGAGCGCATGCCCCGAGGGCCTTGCGTTCCGGTGGTCACGGTGTTCTAGAACTAAGCGTGTCAGAGTGGCGAGAGGCTTCGGCCGACCGCCGACCATATTCCGCTGTTCTACATCTGTACTTCTGTACTACCCCTCTATCGTGACCTGCACCCCTGTACTTCTCATGTACCCATTAAACCTACCTGTACTACTTCTGTACACCATTACCCCTGTATTACACCTGCACTCATATAATCCTTTACTACTATTGTACCCCTGAATCCCTGTATTATTCCAAGACACAAGTTCCCCTATACTACTCCTGAAACCATATAGCACTACTGCACCCCTATAACCCTGCACTACTCCTCTAAGCCCGTACTACTTCTGTATACTGTAGTACTCCTATTTCACTATACACCAGTACTACACCTGTAAAACTGTATTACTAGTATACGCGTGTACCGCTGTACCACTCCTGCACCACTGAACCCCTTTACTAATCCTGGACCCCTTTATTCCAGCACTATTCCCGTAATCTTGTATATCTCCTGTACACCTGTAGTACTATTGTACCCCTACACCCCAGTATACCTTTTGTACACCTGTACTACTCCTGTTCCCAATTAGTACTCCAGGACCCCTATACACCTGTACAACTCCTGTACCCATTGTATCCTGTACTATTCCTGTACCTATGCACACGTTTAAAATACTTGTAACCCTGCAACCCTGTACTACTCCTATACACCTGTAACTCTGTAATACACCTGTACACCTGTACAATTGTACTACACTAGTACCCCTGTACAACTGTACAATACCTGCTTCCTTGCACAGCTGTACTACATCAGCACCCGTGTACCACTGCAATACTCCTGCACCCCAGTGCAACTTTACTACTCCTGCACCAATATACTCCTGTTCTTCTCCTGCACCTATGTACTACACTTGTACCACTGTTCATATCCTGTAACCATGTACTACTCCTGTACCACTGTATTACACCTGTACCCGTGTACACCTGAATTAGTATTGCAATCGGGTACTCCTGTATTACTCCTGCACCGATCTAGCGATGTGTACACCTGCACCCGTGTACCATAGTACTACTCCTGCACCAGTGCAACCCTATATTATTGATGCATACGTGTACCGCTGTACTACTCCTGCACCCTTATACTACAACTGTACCATACCTGTACTCCTGTATCCCTGCACTACCTCTGTTACTGTTGTCAGGCGTACTACATCTGCAACCATTTACGCGTGTACTAAATCTGTACCCGTGTATAGGAGTACTACTCCTGGACACGAATATCCCTGTACTACTTCTGCACCCGTGTACTCCTGTACTACCTCTGCACCCCTGTACCACTTTAAAACTCCTGTACCTATATACACCTATACTATTCCTTTACCCCCTGTACACTGTACTACCTTTTTACACCTGTAGTACACCTGGCCACATATAGTCCTGTACTACTCCTGTACTAATCCTGTTTCCCTCTAGTAGTCCTGTACCACTGCATCCCTGTACCACACCTGTATCCCTGTACTACTCCCGTACCCGTGTAAAACTGTACAATACCTGGACACTTGTACTCCTGTACTACTCCTGTACCCATTATACCATGTACTATGCCTGTACCCCTAAACCACCGTACTACTCCTGATCCCCTGTACTATTCCTGTACTCCTGTACCAATGAACTACTCATGTTACCATGTACCCCTGTATTAGCCGTGTTCGCCTGTACTCATCTTCCACACGTGAACAACTGAACTAGACCTGTAAACGTTTACGCCTGTACTACTCCTGTTCCCTTGTACTGTAGTACTATTTCTGGACCCGTGAAACCCTGTACTACCCCTGTACCCGTGTAACACTATTCCATTCCTGCAACCGTGCACGCATGTAGTACACATCTACCGGTTTACACCTGTACTACTCCTGCACACGTGTACCCCAGAAATTCCACTGCATCCTTGTATCCCTGTACTACGAACTCTTGTACCATTCCTGTACCTCTGTAACCCTGTACTACTCCTGAGTCCCTGCACCCTGTACCATTCTTGGACCCCTGTAGAACTGTACTTTTCCTGTATTTCTGTACAAAGCCTGTATCCCAGTAGTACTCATGTACACCTATACCTGTGTACTACTCCTGTACGCCTGTACTTCTCCTGCACCCCTGTAGTAAACCAATACCCCAGTATCACTGTACAACACTGAAACCCTGTACTACCAATTTACGTCTCCTGTACCGCTACATCACTACAGTAATCCTGTATCCCTATACCCCTGTAGTACTCCTGTACCCCAGTACTACTTCTGTACACAATGTACTACTGTACAACTCCTGTACCCCTGTACTACTCCAGTACACCTATAGTACTCCTGTACCCTTATACCCCTGTACTACTCCTGTACACCTGTACTATTCCTCTACACATTGTACCTCTGTATTGTTTCTGTACCTCTGCATACGCGTACAATATCTGTAACACTGTAACATTTAACTACTCCAGTACACATGTACTCCTGTAATACTCCTATACACTTGTACACCTGTAATATTCCTGCACCAAAGTACACCTGTACTACTCCTGCACCATTGTATTCCTGTACTACCCCTGCACATATATACTGGACCTGTACCAGTTACATCTCCTGTAACCCTTCACTATTCCCGTACCACTGTATCCTGTACTTTTCCTGGACACATGCATTCCCGTACTACTCCTGTACCCATGTACACTTGCACTACTCCTGGAACCATGTAGTCCAGCACTAATCTTGTATCACTGTACTACTCCTGTACTACCCCTTTAGTCCTCCTGTACTTCTGTACCCCTGTACAACTCCTGTACCGCTGAACTACACCTGTACCCCTGCACTAATCCTGTACCCGTGTATCCCTGTACTACTTCTGTACCCGTGTACACTTGTATTACTCCTGTAAGATATAGTGTACCACTGTAAGATTCGTGTACTCTTGCACAACGCAAGTATCACTGTACTACCCCTGTAACTCTGTACTACCAAAGTACATCTCCTGTACCTGTATACTCCTGTACTACTCCTGTACACCTGTACTATTCCTGCACACAATGTACCTCTGTATTACTCCTGTAACTATGCGCACGCGTACAATACTTATACCACTGCATAATTGATCTACTGATGTACACCTGTACCCCTGTAATACTCCTATACATCTCTACACTTGTACTACTCCTGTACTCATGTACTACACCTGTACCCTTGTACATCTCCTGTAACCCTGTACTACTCCTGTAACCCTGCAGCCTGTATTGTTCCTGGACACATGTAGCTGTGCTACTCCTTTACTCCTGCTCTACACCTGTACTCCCCTATATACATCTGTACCCCTGTTCTACTACTATCCCAGCACACATGTACTACTCCCGTACCCTGTGCACCCGTACTATTCCTGTCCCCCTATATCCCTGCACTACACCAGGAGCCATGTAGTTCTGGACTACACCTGTTCTACTCCAGAACCCCTCTAGTACTCCTGTACCCTTGTACCCCTGTACTTCTCATGTAACTCTATACCACTGCTGTACACCGTAGTGCAACTTTGCACCTATACCCCTATACTACCCCAGTACAACTGTATTAGCCCCGTACCCGTGTACCCCTGTACATTCTGAACACCTGTATCCCTATACATCTCCTGGACCCCTGTAGTACTGTACTAATTCTGTACTGCTGTACGACACCTGTACCCATGTAGTACTCATGAACCCATACACAACTGTACTACTTTTGTATCCTTGTACTACACCTGTACCCGTGTAGTGCTCCTTTAATCCTGTAACACTATACTACTCCTGTACTCCTGGACCCCTGTTGTCCTGTACTACTTTTGTACTCCTGTACAACTCCTGTGCCCCTGTACTCCAGTGCCCGTGTACCCTTGTACTAGCCGTGAAGCAATGCACAACCCCAGTACCACTGTACTATCACTTTAGTCCTGTGCTACCAATGTAATACTACTGTACCCTTGTATCACTGTATTACATGTGTACCCATTGTACCCTTGTACCATTCATGTACCCGTGTACTTCTGTACTACCCCTGCAACCGTGTACCCTTGTACTACTATTGTAACCATGTAGCCCTGTAATACTCCTATTATCCTGTACCCTTGATATATCCAGTACCCCTGTACTACCCCAGTAAAGCTGCGCTACCCATGTACCCCTGCATTACAACTGTTCTGCTCCTGTACACCTGTAACCCTGTACTACGCCTGTATCCATTGTACACATATACTACATTTGTATCCTTGTACTACACCGGTACCAATATAGTATTCCTGTACACCGATAAACCTGTACTACTCCTGAAACCCTGTACAACTCCTGTACAAATGTACCACTGTACCACTCCTGCACGCCTGTAACCCTGTACTACACCTATAACTCTGTAATCCTGAACTACTCCTGAATTCCTAAACATATGCTGTATCAATGTACTACTATAGAACTCCTGTACCCCTTCCACACTTCTAATCTTCCACACTTTCGGATATTTTACACATTTCAAATGAATCGCTCTAGTGACAATTTCGGGATATGCGATTCTTAGGTAATATGATATAACAGGATGTTTTTACAATATTTGAAGGCAACATTTCGCCGCCCGCCAAACCGGAATAAGGAATTTCCTGCTAGCATAGCGTTCATGTTCTTAATGAACTAGCTTTTGGAATCGATAATTGCTTTTAAAATAGGACAATCTTCTTTCGTTTCGAGTTTCCGATAAATCTACGAGAGTAAACCGACCTTTTAACCTACCGGGGCCAGTTAGGATATTGATGGAGACGTCTCCAGTCACTCGCACAATCAACGTAATGCGCAGTAGGTTTTGTAATTTTAGCGGAAATCTTCTCATCCGCCAAAGATTTCCGTAGCAACGAATCTGCATTGCATTCGGAGWCGTAATGTGACACATGAGCTTCAAATACAGTGCACGAACTGATATCTACTGGACCAGATATGATCAAAGTAAGTTCGGCTTTTTGGTCCATGGGTATGACCAACGGACCTCTACGGAGATCGCTCAATTCCAGCGATCCATACAAATCCGCCTCGATTAGCAAATAAATCGATGTCTGTTCGTTGGATTTGAATCCTCCAGCGGAAGATCGCGTAATTGTAACCGCCATTCGGCCTCCCGCCATTCGGGAGGCCGAACTACTCAAGCTGTATATAACATAAGGTTTGTACCGACGTACACCATTGACGGGAACATCGGTTTCGATTTGTTCCAAGGAGTTAATCCAAACACAACCTTTGACCTCGCATGATCGGTATAATTTTTTCAAAATTTATGTATTTGGAGATCGGCGCATTGTCGTGTCGTTTGCAAAGTCTGACAAAGTAACTTGGAAATAATACTGACTGTCCATTCTTGATCGAGTAACACGCGCAATTCAACGCAGCGAYCTTTCGCGGCGTGAAGATTTACCCATGCGGTAGCGAGAAGTACATCAGACGCATTCGAAACGTCTGTCGGGCACAGATAGGGGAATTCGCACTCAAATATCAGTGGTCGAATAAATTCGACCCACTCAGCAAATGGATTGGGTGCTGTCTCGCTGCCTTCGGATCCGCCAGCTCAAGATCGCGTAGATGGGRCCATCTCTCGAAAGGCTGAATTTGCGAAGCCGTGTAATACTGTAATACGGTAATATCTGTAATACTTGGAAGAACATACGCCGTTAACGAAATCRTTGGTACAAATTTGTTGCAAGGGGACAATCCGAGCGAAACCCTCGCTCTCGCACCACCTCTCTCCATCTCGTCAACGCCGCTTCTCGATGCATCGGCGCGTTGTCGCTTGACTCGCAACATCTGACTGAGAGATTCCGAAATAAAACAAACTGTCGAATGGTGGCCTTGGTTAATGAGCGCACGAACCAGAACACGGCGACTCTCCTCTCTGTGAAGATCCACCCATGCGGTRCTTAGAGCTCCGCATTCTGCATGAGGAAACTTCGCTTGCACGGATTGAACATGTGCAACAATGGTACCTTCAGTAACGGAAGAAATACTCGGAACCGTGGCTTCCGAATCGTGCGCTTGATTAGCTATTATCTTAGCCATCCTGTCTTCCTCGGGATGTAATAGCGACTGATGCGTGCGCCGACAATGCACGCATCGCGATTTGCTGGGTCACTTCGGCGTGAAGTGACCCGGCCGTAAACAATTGAAGTAGACACGTTTTTCCCGAGCAAGGGTATTGCGCTGCTCAACCACTAATGACAGGAATTTCTCACACTTCGCTAAGCTATGTGAGCCAGCGCAATTAMCACAATTTTGAACTGATACATTATGAACAAAGGAACAACCTTTTCCTCTCAAATTATCGGTAACCATATCAAACGTACCCGCAAAGTCGCAAAATGCAGAATCAGTACTAGGATCGCATACAGGATTTACCGGTTTTACAAAGCTCCTTATAGCTTCCTGAAGATGATCCGTAGCTTCGTTGAAGGCGTCTTCCGCACTTCGTGAATCATCGGGAACAGTGTCAAGCTTACCCGCAAAGTCGAAAAATGCAGAATCAACACTAGGGTCGCACGCACATCCCGATATTACAAAACTATTTTTTGGCTTCCTGTAGATAATCCGAAGCTTCGTTGTAGTCATCCTCGGTAGCGAGGATTCATCTTGAACAAGGTACGACAGCTAATTCTTTTCCTCAGTCGTTGCCGAACAAGAGATCTTACTGTGTAAATGGTGAGCCTTCTTCCAAAGATTCTGCAGACCAGATAGACGTGATCTCATACTTGCAAGCGTGATATTTGAAAGCATCTTATAATTAGGGATTGTACGCTTGATCGCTTGGATGGTAGTATTCTGTTTCTCAAGAAAGTCATAAAGATCGTCAGCCGTGATTACAGTAAAACTTTTAGAATTGTCCTAGAACTGGACAAAAATGCACTGAAGCTTAGATAGTTTAGAAAACTCGTGTCTATGTGATACCACGCGGAAGTACCGCTACACGCACGATCAGCGTGGGCGCAAGAAATGCTGGAGTCTCGACAGCGGTCCTTGAACTGAGCACTTTAGCTCGAAAATTGCACTCAAAGTGCGAATCAGCGATGCACGTTTGGCACCGGCATTATCTCTTCTGTTGCGTGTATGCCACACAGCTACAAGACGTCGTGACACAATTCCACGACGCTGAGTGTCCTTTCTCATGAACTCGGTACTACAACTCATCAAGCGCCGGGCTTCGTCTTCCCCAGGAGCGTGTACGTCCACGTGATCCTCACGTAAGGTCCGAGTTAGATAAAGGAAGCGATAGTGGCTCGAGCGTGGCTTCTGATCCAGCTCGTGATGATTCTTGCAACGGCACTTGGTGACAACAACACCAAAGAAGATCATTTATATCAAACTGTCGTTTTCAAAACGACGTATTGATACCCTCGAATATCATCGAGCCACGTATCCGGCTCGAAGGATCAAAAACTATGTTACAGCGCCTTCGATAAATTCGCGTAACACCGTTTAGATATTTATTTTATTTGCCGATTCGAGGAAAATGTATTCGGTAAAGATGAGAGTCGTAGAAAAATACAACAATCTCCTTTAATAAAATGAAAATAAATGTACAGTTCTAATATTTTAGATCGCAGCTCTAACAAATGTGACCGTTGCCTCCGGATTCTCGCAAAACATTGCTTCCTTCTCACTTTTTGGCAACGGCAGTGCAGTAACAATTCTCCTTTTCTTTGTTGTTTGTTTCGACAACAATATCGGCGGGACATTTWTTYGCTTGTTWATCGTAATTAAATTYATATTTKTTWTATCGAGAACCTTCTGAGAAAAWCATCTATCAGAATCCTGAACAATTTTTACCACTGTAACCCTGTACTATTCCTGTATACCTGTACCGCTGTACTACTCCAGGACCCATCTAATACTGTACAACTCATGTACCTCTGTACATGTCCTGATTCCCTGTACTACTCCTATATCCTTGTACTACTCTTATACACCTATACTACACCAGTACCACCGTACTACACTCGTACTACTGTACTACACAGTAGTATTGTGATAGTAGTACAGGAGTATAGGGGTACAGGTGAAGTAGATGTGTATATGGTTTCAAGAGTAGTACAGGCGTACAGGGGTATAGATGTAGTACAGGTGTACATGGTTACAGGAGGAGTACAGGGGTACACGGGTATAGGAGTAGTATACGAGTACAGGTGTAATAAAGTGGTACAAGAGTAGTACAGCATTACAGGGGTCCCGRWGGTCACGGTGTTCTAGAACCAAGCGTGTCAGAGTGGCGAGAGGCTTCGGCCGATCGCCGACCATACTCCCGCGTGATCCGATTCGAGGACACTGCCAGGCGGGGAGTTTGACTGGGGCGGTACATCTGTCAAAGAATAACGCAGGTGTCCTAAGGCCAGCTCAGCGAGGACAGAAACCTCG
>JAHMML010000123.1:0-23292 GCA_020341155.1 Eciton burchellii
ATTACCTGACACTTACACAATCAGAAGATTCGAGTTCGATTCCCAGCATCACTTTAATACGAAATACCCCACTCCCCGACTTCCACGATCAAACACATTTGGTCTCTCTTGTCTAATACGCAAATCGTATTGGAACCACGAAATCTTAGATTACCCCTTCCAGAGTGGGGGTTAGTCGCTAGGACGGGATACTAGGACTATATAAAAGACCGAGGACGAACGGTATAGCTCTAACATCCGAGATGAAGGAAATGGCATCTCTCAGTATTATCGAAAGTAACGGGAACCTACGATGACTAGAAAAAAGAAAAACGTATTTCCTCCAGACAATTATGTCTTCACGAGAACTTTAATGGCACGAGAACTGTCAGGAAAACTTACAAAATGGCTTCCAGTCATGAGCAGACATAAAATTATTAGAAAATATCTCCCAGCTTGACACAGTGACAGCAGGGAACAGGATAGGAACTTGAAACGTATCTTAGATATATGCAAGCAAACTTGCAAATGCAATTAAGGAAATGGAAAGATTACAAATTGACTTGCTGGAAATCAGCGAAACCAGATGAGCAAACAACGGATCATGCCATTATAACGGAACCACATTTTACTATTGGGGAACCGACGAATCAGACGTGAATCATCACCATGGAATAAGATTCTTGATTAAGGATTCGCTCAAAAAATATAATGCCCTACTCGGAGAGAATAATAACATTTCAGCTGACTAGAACATCAACAAACCTGAATCTGATACAAGTCTATGGTCCTTCGGAAGATAAACAAGATAGCGATGCTACCCAATCTTATGAGAAACTGCTTAATGCACTACGAATGATTAACAAAAAGGAAATTAATATAATCGTTGGCGATTTCAATGCCAAGATTGGACGTGCAGTAGCCAAAGGAGTAGTAGAAAAATAGGGTCTGGGCGATAGAAATGGCCGAGGAGACATTCTTCGTTCCATTCTGCTTGGAGGAGGATTTTGTCATCAAAAGCACACCGCAAAGTTCCGCCACGCAGATTGTACATGTGGAAGTCGTCACGAGATAACAGCCAACAAATAGTTCGTAATCAAATCGACTATGTGTTAATAAACAAAATGCACAAAAACAGCATCAAAAGAATGGGCGCGTATCTTGGTGCAGATATAGGATCGAATCGTAATCGTCTGATAAAAACATTTAAAGTCAGAGAAAAACAGGTCGCAAATGAAAACAAGAGCACGGCATATTATGTCTTCATTCTAAGCGATACAGGATAGCGTGAGGTGCTGAAAGACGATCTTGACAAACATCAGGTTCGATAATAATGATAACAATGAAGGTGAAAATATAGAAAACCAATGGCGAATCATTTAAAACAGTGTCTACTATGCCGTTGAAAGGATATTAGGATGCAGAAAGAAAGTACATAAGATAGAATAGATGACATCACAAATTTTTAACATAGTGGAACAAAGAAGATGTGCTAAAAGAAAGTATAAATATTTACATATATATGTACATCGGAATACGCCGCAAGATAAAAGAAATAAAAGGCATATGAGTGGCGAGGCAATGACGAGAAGCCGAGAAAATGCACGCGATGCATGATGTCTTTCACTCCCATAAGAAATTAAAAGAGATTACCAACATCTTTCAAGAGATCAAGCATCTCAAAAACTGCAAAGAAAGAAACAAGATCTTAACAGAGTCTCAGGAGATCTGTAGAATGTGAGAGAAGAATAACCAAGAGGTTTGCTTCGCAAACCGGCAACATAAGAATTGCCAAAAGAATTCTCTAAGAATGAGGATTCTCAGTACTCCTATTTAACATATAGGTGGAGAAAATATTTCTCTGATGGCACTTATAGTGATGGCACTTATAAGATCATACATCTAGAATGAATGTAAAGGACATCTCTAACAGTGGTATGTAGATAACACGACCATATTAGCGGAGAACATAAACTACAAACTACTTTGAACGCCATCAACGAGAAAGCTGAGGAATATAATCGTAGTGGTTTTAGGAGTATGAACATTAATGTGAGTAAGACCAAGCTAACGATAGTCAGCCACCAAGCCCATGATAATACAGTTTTTTTATATAAATTATCAACCAATGGAAAGGATGAATAAATTTAAATATCTATGCTGCACAACGACAAGTGGAATAGCGATGGAGTTACGTTAAAGATGGAAGTTAAGATAACAGCGGCAATGAAGCCACTTTCGCCAGATTTGGTCATATTGCAGTAGGAAGTGCTCTCGAGTCTCAGATTACGTGTAATCATAGATGTTACATACGATACTGTTATACAGAGCAGAAACTTGGTCACGCTCAAAATTAAGTTCCTCAACAAAATAGAGGCTCTCGAAATGTGGACAATGAGAAGGTTTCTAAGAATCTCTTGTACAAATCACATGTTCAATGAAGAAATATCGCTTCGTGTCAACACACATCGGCAGTTATTGGATGTAGCCAAACAACGAAAAATGTCATGTTTGGGATACATATTATGGGAGCCCAAATACATCCGCCTAAAGATTCTTACCGAAGAGATCAAGAGAAGAAGAGAACCAAGATGCAGACAACATTCATGGCTCTGCAATATTAGGAACTGGTGTGACATTCTACTCGCTGCCATTCAGAGGTGCAGAAGAGATGCACGATTCTCATTATGCAATAAATATATATAAGTCTACATGTTACATTGAACTTATGGTAGTATGAAAAGTGAGCGAATATAGGAGCGGTGACAGCAAAGCAGTTGCGACACAGCTAAATTGCAGTTTACAACAATATGACCAATTGAATCAGATCTCCACCATAAGAAGTTCCCGTACAGTCTTTTACTTCAACAGTGCGACAGTAGCAACAACTTGAGATGTTACAAAAATTGGTTTTCATGCGCAATCAGTTGTGAGAACTGTCTATGGCACCGGCAGTAGTCGAACCAGTCGCTGCTTTATTGTCTAGTGTTCAATCTCCTCAATCATCACGGCACTTTTAATACAGATAGTTCTGTCTCGCAAATATCCAAGTTTGAAGTTAGAGAGAATGAAAACGTGGAACTTCAGATAGGAAGGATTGAGAAAGTATCAAGGCTTCGTAAAATTCCACAGGACATTAATTTTCTTATCTACTATAAGATTAATCAGAACAGCCGAAGATTTATGCGAAAGATTTTTTATCATTTAGCAACGCAGATGGAAGCACACCGATAGAATACGAGCAAAGAAATATTTATTGAGTTTGACATGGATAAATCGGAGTTAATATATAATCTTGATATATATTCATATAATTCTATTTATATAAAAATTAGCGAAATCAGCAGCAGATCGCTCAAAGAGATTGCAATCTCTTTGCGAATCAATTAGGTGAATAACTGCTTTGAATCTATATAGATGACGGCAATATTAGTCGAAATTAATCATAGATTAGTTCAAAATTTTAAGATTTCTCAAATTAATGAAGAAAGAGGAACAAGTAATTGAAAGGATACAGCCACTATCGTCTATCGTCATTCGACGACAAGTAAACTGTCGCCTTTGTTTGGTCAGTCAACGATAGAATATAAAATAATTGTCATTGCGATTGGTAAGCGTCGTGAATTCAAATAATTTTGATTTTGTTTTGTCTATGCTTATTGACATAAATGGATCCATTTACTTTGTGAAATTCAATATTTGTCTTTTTAGAAACTGTTCACGATTTATACTGAATTTAATATACTCATATAGAATATTAAACAAAACATCTAGAAAAGCTTCGTCAAATAAAAACTGCCATTCCATGAATTAATTATTTACAGTAACATTATCAATAAAACGTATTTTGAGCAAAAACTTTAATAGATTTAATTATCGGTTGCGATTTCTTAGAACATAAAATATCGGTTACTCATAATCCGAATAGCGGTAAAGAGGATAAATTCCTCGAAAGTTTTCTCACTTTTATAGTTACTTCCGTATTAAGATAAACATTTCTTTCGAGGATTCACTAAGTGATATCAAAATCAGTTTGTCGCGAACTCACACATAAACGTTTGAAGAATTACTCACAGACACTTAATTAATAGTTTAATCGTTCCTATTATCGACAATAATTATTCGCTTAAAGTTAATCTTACAGATAATTCAATAATTCAGTTTATGCATATTCTCCCGTCATTTTGTATAGGCGAAAAGAGATTCTCTCACGGATGATCTCTTAGTTCGTGGAATTATTATGTAGTATAGAGTAATTCTCCATACTTGACTAAAATGATATTTGTTAAAATTCTGTTAGAAACAGAAAGCTACGCTTGTGTGTTGATTTATGTCCATTAATTGCCGGAACTTCAAACTACATTCTCTTCCAATTAATCGAACACTGTATTGCACGTCTCGGAAATAAAAAGCTTTTCACATTATTGGATTTCAAAGATGACTTTCATCGCATTCATCAGGATTACATATGTATTTTTGCCCGATGGTCAATTTCAATACACAYATCTTTCTTTTGGATGATTAGAAGCATCAGAAAAATTTGAAAAATGACTTATGTTATTCTACATAAGATAAATATTCAAATCATCTATGTGATCGAATAAAGTTATAATTTATATTGCTGATATTATGATTGCAACTGAAGTAACAGATGAAACTTACAAATTTTTCCCTATGTATTATATGAGCTTTAGCCTCATAATCTAATTAAATTAAATCGAATTAAAATTTAAGTTTCGGTTTCTTCAATGTAAACTCGAATACCTACATAGTTGCATAGTTTCTCCAAATGAAATTACTAGTCAACGTTGAACGATTGTTGAGCGATTAAGAATTTTCCGCAATCGCGAAATATTCATGAAATTCGATGTTTCTTAGGATTAATGAATTACTGTAAAAAGTTTGTTAAAAACTCTGTCATAGCAAAACTATTATTTAAGTTAAATATAATTTTAGTACTAATAGATTAGATGCTATTTTCTTGCAGAAGCAAGAGAAAAATAAATAGACTCAAATAACTTATTATAATCAAACAACGAACCAGACAGAGAGAAATTATCATAATGTCGAGCTATAAATGCTTGCGATAGTAAGAACTATCGAATGCTTTTTGTATAAAACACAGATTAATTCCACCATTGCAACGGATTGTCATGTGCTTGTGTTTGTGATTGATACAACGGATTTAAATTCACGAATCGCATATTGGACTTTAAGTTTACAGAATTATAGTTTTAACATTATCCATAGTGTGACATGGTTCACGTAGATGCCGAAAAATTTCTTATATAATATCATCGTTTTTGGAAAGAGAATTAAGATCTAAACAGTTACAAAATCCATATCTTAAAACATTACATATATATTAGAACATTCCGATAACGAGAAATTGGAATTAATCGATGGATTGCTTCGTAGAAAAATAGCAGACCCTATACGCTTTGTAGTTCTAAATGCGATAATATAAAATATTATAAGACTCCGTCATAATGATATAGCTCTATTACGATTTACGAAAAAATATATCTATTTATGAAAATTATAATTAATTTCTTTCAATGCATAAAGGTATTTACGATTATCTAGATAATTATAAAAAATATATTATAACGAACTCATCATCACTCGCGGAAGCAAAGTACAGATAATTAATCAAATGAAAACTCAGATTTTGCATTTAAATTATTTTGCCTCATTGCAGGAAAAAACGGTAATAGACACATTAGTATTAATAGATTCGCTGACTCATAACTACTTCCTATGAAATCTATAAGAATTAAAGAAATTATAGATATAAATTATAGATATAAATTATAGCTCGAAGTTATAATAATTTTTCTCTGTCTAGTTCGTTGCTTGATTATGACATACTAGAGTTCATTCATCTTTCTCTTGCTCCTGCAATAATCTAGCATCTAATCTATCAGCATTAGCATCTATCAGCATGCAGTCTTTAGATTATAAATAACCGAAACGAAACTCATAATTAGGTTTTCTTTTGTAATCAATTTTCTTTAGTCTGATATTCTGAAGAAATAATATAATAATGGAATAGCGTTCCTTTCGAATGAATTTACATATTTCTTTGAATCGTCGAATGAAAAACTTTGTCAAGCTGCAGTGGCAGCCAGATAGACAAAGAGTCTTTGTGAATGCGAAATTAAATGTTTGAAGACTTGTTCAGAAATTAATCAAATCACCAAGTAATTGCGATAATAATTAGTTAAAGCGCAATATATGATGAACAACACCCATTATATTGCGATGAAATGCATACTTAATGACTCGTTTTTATGATATGCATAATAATATCGGTAGATCTTTCAACTTAAATTTAATTAAGTCGTGCGGAAAACTCAGTATTGATTTATAAAAGAAAAAGAATTGAATTATCAATTGGTTATTGATACAAATAAGCTAACAAAAATTTCATAAATTAGAATTATCATAACATATGAAATCATTATATATATATTTACGAGATTTACAGCTGATTCTTGGACAAAGTTCAAAACTAATTTATAAAAATCTGATATATGATTGCGAAAGTTTGAAATCACAATAGATATGTGAATCAAGACATTCCTGGTTTTATATTGTCAAATTCAATTCACAATTCAATTCACTCCTCATATGAGTTAAAGCCATGATTTAAATAGATATAATAGAACATAAATATCTATTAGATAAATATAGTTCTAACTTTACTTCATTATCGATTTATAATGTGAATTGCGACTTCTTTCCTGCTATGTTTATATAAAGAATATTTTTCTTTCAACATCCAATATTTATCCAATATTTATTGCAATATTTGTTGCTATACATAGAACATTCAGCAATATATTTGTCCAAATAATTATGTCAGGGAAGCTATATAACCAGCGTCATATTCTTGTATAATACATAAATATATTCGCAATCTTGCGAGTATGCTATTCACAACTGATTAACTGTGGAATATTAATTTAGTAGATCTTCCTCTTGAGTCTACCCACTATTCTTCTTGCTTCATAAGGTCGGCAGCGAGATAGTTTGAATGCTCTACAAGTCTGTTGCTATATCTTTGACAGAATTCCTTGACAGTTTCTTTGATGAATGGTATTTTAAGATTACGATAGAGTGTGTCATTTGTGACGTACCAGGAAACATTAATAATTATCCTAAGGATCTTTAATAGATATCTTTACAATAATTCAATGTTGTAGTTTGCGATTGTACCTCAAAGTTGGATTCCATATGTCCAAATAGGTATTAGTATAATTTTGTATAGTAATACTTTGTTTCCCAATGTCAGTTGTGAATTTCTGCCTAGTATAGCCAGTATATTTTACTTAAGTTCTTACGTCAAGTGTTTGCGTTTATTGTATACATATTTCTTCTAGTTAAGTTGTCTGTCGAGGTGTATGCCGAGATATTTGACATCTTTGGCTTGTAGGATCTCAGTTTCATTTAGATAAACAACAGGACAGATTGCGGTGCACGTAGTGAATGTGATATGAGTTGACTTGTTTTCGTTGACTCTGATACGTCAAAGTTTTAACTAGTTCTGTAAGTTACTTTCTTTAAGTTATTTTTAAGGTATTTGGATGCTGTATTAGAATCTTTGTGTATTGCAAGTACCGCCGTATCATTCGCGAAAGAAGCAAACATTCGTGTCTGCTGGTAAAGGAGCAATGTACAAGAAATACAGAAATGGATTTCCCCGTGGGACTCCTGATTGGATTTTTGTTATAGCATTTTGTTGTTATTATACATATTGTTCGATGAAAAAGTATCTTTCGCTAAAATAACGTTTGAATATAATATGAAATTTTTCTGGTCAATGTTGTTGAATATCATATAACACAAGCCATCATGTCAAACTTTGTCGAATACTTGTGGAAAACGTCAAGAAACACTGCGGAGCAATATTTTCTCGCTTCAAAGGCTAAAGTAATTTTGTTCATAGTTCTGTGAATCTGTTCCACTATGACATATTGCTACGAAAGCGGAATTGATGATTGGGTAAAGCTTTTACTACCACAAGCATTAGCTTCTGGAGAAGTAACTTTTCGAATAGCTTTTATATGGTTTTTATATGGCTTTTATATAGCTTATAGGTAATAAGCTCATTGGTCTGATTTAATTTATGATAATTGGTATGATTTAACGTCGATCGGATCTTTATCAGCTTTTAGGATCATGATTATTTTAGCTATTTCGCATTGCGATGGGAAGAAGCTCGTTCTCAGTATAGCGTTAAATAACTGAGTGAGATAAATTATAACCAATTCAGTTAGTTCCTTCAAGATTCATTTCAAGCGGTCATTTCTTCCAGGTTATATTCTGGAACTTTCTTTGCGTTTAATAGTTTAGAAATTGTGACTCTTATTTCGTTTTTACTAAGGCTCGTTGTTTTAGCTGTTTGATATTGTATTGATCTTTGGTGATTAAAAATTGTTTCTTCCTCTTCAGAGTTTACTTCTCTGATCACTTTTATTAGAAGTGAAGACTTTGACGAGATGTTTTGCAAATGTATCTGCTTTCTCCTGGATGGTTCATACCCAGTAACCGTCTTGTTTCATAATAGGAGGAGAAGTTTGTCGCGATAGTTTCAGCTTTTTAGTAGTCCTCTATAATGTGTAATCAGATGTTTCAAAGGGACTTGCACAGATACATTCGTACGCATTTGCCTGCATATCTTTCCTCCAATATTTTTAGGTCCTTAATGACTTCGTTTAACTTAGTCTTTATTATCAGAGATATATAGTGTTGCTATTGTTTTCTCAGATTATGTTTTTCCTTTAGTTATTCTCTTATTATTATGGATGTTGAAATATGATGTTCCATGATATCACTAGGTAGGATTGAGTTCCAAGCTACTGGTTGGATAACGATATTGAAGCGTTCTATTGCTTGTATTACATTATTATGGTCTTTTAGAGACATTTATATATTTTTCACTTAATCGCAGAAAGGATCCCTACTTCTTCTTTTATTATGTAGCACGCTTTTGTTATGTTGTATCCTCTTGATCACTACATTGATATTAATTATGATAAGAGAATGATGGGAGGCCGCTCGAGATTTGTTTTGATTGAAATGAATTGAAAAATATATTTTTGCTTTACCCATTATGATTCCGAAATCAATTATACCTTTTTTTGTCACTAGCCTAATGTCAGCATGATTTGTGATATCGCTTATTAATAATGCTTTTGTGAAGCAATGTCTTAGGATTTGATAATCTGAATCCCCAGCATCGGTGTTTGGTATTATAGTCACTAACAGCTAAAACATGCACCATTTCAAAGAAAGCTTCAAATTGTTCACTAATAATTACATATTTTGGAGAGCAATACACATGAAATAACAGCAGAGCCCATCTGCTAATTTTCCGTAGTATCTTGTAAGAAATCTCTTTTAAATTTATCTAGTTTGTGATGCCATACATTATTTTTAATGATAATGATGATATCACCATGTTCTGTGGATGTGGTGTATGATATTTTGAATAAGATGATACTTTGAAATAATGTTTTTCGATGAGATGAGTCTCCGATATTAGCATTATATATATTTTCTGATTAAGAATGAATATCTTTACTTCCTTCATGTGTTCCGGGAGGCTATTAGCATTCCACTATTTTGTAGGATCCATAAATGGATGAAATGGAAAGTATGATGAAAATTATGGATTTCCGACACCTCAGATTAAGAATGGAACACAAGAAAGAACACTTTATTTTCTTTCGCTAGACATACAATATCTCTCGCCAGACTAGTTATGCCGACGGATCTCTCACAACTCACAACTTTTAATTCTAAACGTGCAGCTCTGCGTCTTCAGTTCGCTCGTCTTGATGCAACCCTTTCCATTCCTCCGAAACGGCTCTCAGACGTGGCATGCTTAACTTTATCACGTTTCATGTGATCGCACGAAAATGGAACACTTGGAACACCTATACCAGCCAATCGCTGCATATCATCATCTAATCTAGACGAATCACGTCGTCTCGCGAGTCCTCGAAGGTCAAGGGTTCTTCTGTGGTCCCTTTCTTTTGGATGCGACGCTTCTGAACACATATGCACATAATACACATGCAACACATATAGACAAAACGCTTTGATTGATGATGCAAGTCATTGACGCGCATCAATCGCAATCTTTACATAGTTCTCCTTTTATCCTACAATTGTAAGCGATTAAGTTATTACAATATTTTAGTGACAAGAACTGTTAATATATCTATCATTGAATCTATTTTCACCAGAATATCCGTAATCCTATTCATTATAATTATAATTCCAGAATATCGTTTGTCTGCTACGTTTGTATAGCATTTTGTGTTTGTATAATGACATCTTATAAAGATGGAGTTTTTACTGGTTGAGCATATGAATAAGTAGCTAAATTAAGTTCAGATTGCATGTTAATGGAGCTGGAGAATTTATTGTCTTTCTCTTCAGTGCTAGGAGTATGTTTCTTTGTAGTTGCTTATATACTCGGCATCCTTTTTAATTTGCAGGATAATTATCGTTATCATGGAATACATTTAACATCATCAGATCTTGTTTTTCTTGGACATTTGGCAATAGGATGATCTCTAACACACTTGATGCATCTCTCTTGCTCGAAGCAGAAGTTTTTGGTATGACCGTATCGTGGATATTTAGAACATTACGGCACTTCGTGAGGTTGCTTAAAATTTTATTTTAAATTGCAATAAGAAATTTATATCCTTATTATTAGCTGCTAGTTTTAACTGCATCAAAAACATAAATAATCCCTTCTTTGTAATTCTTTAYTGCATATTCTATATTTATTACTATGTGACATTTGCTATTTATTTCTTATTTTAATTTTTCTGGATTGGTAGAAAGATGTATATTTTTTACCATAACTTAAAAACTTCCTTCTTTTTTTATTTTGTAGATATGAAATCCATATTTCTTGCCTGCAGTTTGTTAAATATTAATGTATATTTTAGAGAAGTTTCAGGTTGAATTTTGAGTGCTTTAGTGCTTCTTATTCGTTTCATCATCGTATTCTTAACAATCCTATCTAGTAAAATCATAACTAGAATAACGCGATTTCAGTCACAAAAATTGGTGGGAATTTGAATATTTTGTTTTCTGTCTTACATGTTGATTTGTCTATAAATTTCACATCCTGTGCAACGTTTTTAAATCGATTTTGCAACTGTATTTGAGAACTAGGCCAATAGGCCCATTTGGATTTAATGTTTCTGTCCCATTGCTTGGATGGATTTTGAACGAAGCTTGTTCTTGGATTATTATCTCCTTCCAATTATTAGCTGAGCCTTGTCTGCCCGTCATTACATTATCCGTTCCATGATTTAAGTAAGCATTCCCTGAGCAGCTTGATCTGACTCTACCTGGGAAGAAAWCTTTTGATAAAGTTTGTTGAATATAAGGTTTATTGTTAGTTTGCTTTCCTTGTTGTTGCTAGTTATTTAAATTGTTGATATAAACATTATTCTTTTCATTTTACGGGGTAACTGATCTCATAGCGTCACTTCGTCTGTCATCTGGGATTTGCGTATCTGGGATTTTATCCGTATTTGCTTTYTCCATTATCTGTTTTAATACTATGATAGACGTTAGAAATCATTACACAAATCGTGATAGAGGTTAGATCATTGTGGGTCATTATCATCGATCATCGCGTTACAAAAGTATTACCAGATTATTTACATTCCCGCGCGTGACAAATGCGCATATATATATATATATATATATATATTTATTTATATGTACGCAATTATGAAAGTAGATGTGAGTAAAACTGACGTCACACTCACGTCGTTCTTTCCGCGGCGCGATACGCGGCACGAAAAATATAAAAAATAAAAAGTATTTGTGATATTTATTAATTGTAATTTATGAACTTTCGATTCAAATATATTGGCAGAATGATTGAACTGTAAGAACTTTATATAATTTTGACTTATCTATTGACTTATCTGTATCAGCTAGAAGAAATCACAACAAAAGATGTACGACCTTAGTTTTGAATTAGATATGTAACTAAATGTGGATAAAATATCGGCCATGGGATTTTTCATCCCGAAAATTGTACCGAACGTTTTCATTTGTTTCAATAATGTTTACTTTTACAATTTATTCTGAAAAATTCTCTTTTTCTTACTTTGTATATAATACGATATATACTGGATGGTATGTATGCGCACGTGTGTGCGCGCATGCGTGCAGGTATGTCTTTCTGAAAACTCTATACCTTACAAGCACACACAACACACACACACACACTTACACACATGCACACACACATATATATACACATATAATGTTGCGTACTTGGTCAATGGAATATATTTGATTATGCGATCATACGAAATGGAACAAAATATGGGAATATATTTTGAGATTCTATTACATTACACGTGTATACAAATTCTATTTGTGGTATTCCTGATGAAGTTGTTTTGCAATTACAATTGCATACGAGAGGACGCTATGGGAACTTGATGCTCCGCATCACGCAGTTTATTGCCGATTTTTGTTTTATATTTTCTAATTTTGTTGCAGCAAATCCGTGCTAATCTCGCGAACATGTTGCACATAACATCTGACATATTAATTCAATTAGATTTTGAGCTAATGAAATGTGAAGATGCATCGCGTGAAATTAACGTCTAAATTGCGAATAAGCACATGTACTTCCCTTGCGTTCGCACTCAGCAGTGTATGAATCATCATATGAATGTGTGTGTATGTGTGAGTTATTAATTTTCTTCAGTTATGGTTCATGAGGCATAATATAGAAGAAGCTACGATGCTAGGAATCGGACACCCAACAGCCGTCAATGAGAGGAGTGATCTGGTTCCCCTCAATGATCAGCAAACAATCCTCTCTTCTATATTCTCAGTGGAATACCGGAGGAATACAGCCATACTACTGGCATTTCAGTTTATGAATATGAGCTTAAATAAACGAATGAAGATCTGGTACAAAATGCATCAGGGCAGAAGCCACGAGCAAAACACAATAGCAGGACAGGATGTTCACACTCGTATACGAATATGGCTAGACAGACGGATGAAACTGTCCGTGATCTCAATCGATATCACTATTTTTTAATTTGATACAAACCTGGATAGGAAAAAAGACACAAAGAGGATGTATATAGGAAGATCATGGTACAAACCCTGCATAAAATCTTTGCAAATAACAGAACAAGATCGCAGTCTCTATGTGAATCAACGGCTAAGGGAAATCTTATGTATAACACGAAAGTTAGTGACACTCTAATTCTACACTCAGAAGAAAAATGAAGAAGATCCGTAGAAAGTAATTAGTGACAAAAGGAGAAACTGTAACAGTTTCCCGAACTAATAATGTAAACAATCCAAAATGGATAACTGATTAAATAAATCTATGCCTACATTTAATTTTGAAAGATGCGAAGAGGTACTCGATGATATAAATAACAACGCAAAAGTCGAGAAAACAGTCACATCCCCTCCCAACTTTTTGGTTAGAGTTGAAAACATTTAACCACTTAAATGCTACGAGAAATATTGGCGATTATGAAATCAAAAATATAAATAACGAATAAGTTAAAATCTAATTCAAAAACTCTATATATCAATATAATGAAAGAGATAAGCTGAGATATGAACTTTTATACATATAAACCGATGCAAGAAAGGAGTTTTAAAGTTATTTTCAGATATATCTTTCATCGAATATAGATGACATCAGAAAAGAAATTTAAGATCATAAACATAGAGTTACCAACATATGGAATATAAAGAAGCAAGACACTAGTAAAACTTTTCCCATGTTCTATAGCAAAGACAATAAAAATATCTACGAAATGGGGTCATTCTCCAATGCAAAATAAAGTTTGAGCTATCAAACTGTGAAATTCATGCAATGCATTAATTGCCAGCGATATGGCTGAGACTATGACGAAAAGCTTTTATTTCCGTTAAGCGAAATGTGTCAAGTACGAAGAGCATGTAACCTCTGATTGCCTACGCAAGGGAAATTCTAAGAACATTAATTGCGGTTGAGAATTTATTTCAGTTTGCTTAATTAATAGTTATCCGTTTTAAGTTATTTATGAGACATTATCAGTTCCATGCCACGTATAGTTTCTACTTTTATCACTAACTTTCTTTCACGTATCTTCCTCATTTATTTTTTGAATATTGTGTGGAATTTATGTTAAAGTGTCAATATCCAGCACCGTACATAAGATTTTGTTCATTAGTTAATTCAGACTGGGAATTTTGTTCTGGTATTAGTAATGCTTTGATGCAGGGTTTGTTGTATCATGAAATTCTGAAGTACAAGCTCGTCATGTTGCTTTTCTTGTCTATATTAGTCTGTATTTTATTAGAGATGGTAGTATCCGATTGTATATTGGTTTTGCAAACAGTTACATCTGTTATGGTGTAACCATCTTTATTTCGCATTTCGAGCATGGAGTTCCTGTCCGTTGTATTGTTTTGGTCTTAATTTCTGTCTATCCCAATGCGTTCCGTGGGAACTTTTCATTCGACGTTTTAGGTTCATGAACTGAGATGCCAACAGTATATTTTTCAGCCTGGCATTCCGCTGAGGACGTTGGGCGATTGTTTATTAACCACCAATAAGAGCCCGCTCGTTCACTTCTCTCATCGACGGATACTGAATATCCGATCCCCTGCACTGTTTCTTTCATGTTATAATCCATATTCTATTAACGAAAGCTGCAAATAAACGATTCGTATACATACGCATGTACATGAACACAATGAGTAGATGCGATGGCAAAGCAAGTACTTAATCTTCCTTAACTTCGGAAGTTAGCTTCTACGCATTTTTTCATCTCCGCTTAGCGGAGAGTAGCTTATCGTCTGATCGAACCGATGTATTAGATGTTACAATGAGTTCGCAAAATTGGCATTTTCGGCATTGATATTTGAGATGTGCAGCAAGCGTATTATAAAATATAAAATAAAAACCGGTAGTAAACTATGTGATGCGCAAGGCATAAACTCCCGCGGAGCCCCTAATAATTTATTTGCGTACCATATTGTATAAAGTGAAATTTTCCTGCATGAGAATGTATTCAATGCGGAAGGATTTCTAAGTAAAATTGCCCGAAAGATAGCCCCGTATTAAAGAATAGCGTCGTATTAAGGAATCTTAGAATTGCATTTGAATAAAACATAAAGATCAATAGTAACATCCGTTAAAAGTTGAAACAAAAGCATATTGCTTGCGCAATGCTAGCTAAGCAATGTCATGGCTTGCGCGATAACGAGTTGGGAATTCTCCCTAATCTCGAATTATTCGATTCGTTAAATATGCTACTATATCGGGATGATCCTTGTTGAGCGCCCGATCTTAATTCTGATTCACTGCGACACAGACAAAGTTTCAATAATCGTATTTCAACAGCTACAAAAAATTAGAAAAAAAGAATACATATATAGTTTTCATTTCATTGATATAGTTTTCAATGAGAATCTAACATAAGCCAAAGATAAAAAACTAGTGATAACTTTGATTGTAATTAAAATTGGAAATTGATCCTTTATTTATGATTATACCATACAAATAAAAATATAAGACTATTTTATAAAATTAAGTTTTAGAGTTCTAAAAAAGTTAAAGAATTAAAAAGACTTTTAATTTTTGGATTTTTTGTGTGGCTTGTATTTATATATATATATATATATATATATGCACATGTGTGCATATGTATACACAAGCGTGTAAGTGTATTTGATTACTATACAGCAGTTCCTCAATTCCGCGATATTTTGTAACTCCAAATCGCAACAACTATTCAAAATTGTTTTTATGCTAGTTGACAGAAATGATCTCAAAACTCTTATTAAAATTCTTTGTATTTCATAGATGTAGTATAGAAGAAAAGAATTATCGGTGGCGGCATATATTAAAAGCTTGTAATCAAAGAAGCCAACGCGCACATGCGTGTGTTTGCATCCAGAACAAAGACAACTGCGGAAAAAATTATTGACACCCGAAAGCTCGCAGGACGACGTGATTCATTCAGATGATATGTAGGGATTGGCCGACAATTCTGAAATGTAGCATCATTTTTGGTTATAAAGGACGAGGGCAGAAAAGATAAGACAGAATGTGACAGGCAGTGTGTAAATGTGAGAGCAATAGTAGTTGAGAATGGCAGTTGTTGAGTCAGTAGTCAATGTAGGTCAGTAGTAATTGTAAAGTTGTGAACGGCGAAGCCTGTGGAGTTAGCTAGCCTATCGAGAGATGTTATATCTTTGCGAAGAAAAATAAAGAGTTTCTTTACTTATTGTGCCATCAATTTGAAGCGTCGAAAACCCATCATACTTAACAATTCCATCAGCATAGAAATATCCTACAAATTTTGAGAGCTTCTCCGGGATCGACGTAATTTGATTGAGGAATCGCGAGTAAAGAACAGTTTGAGAATTGCGAGTTGCGAGCTGCGAGCGGCGAGCTGCAAGTGAGAGCGTAAAGCTGAAGACTGAGAGCTGACAAGTGAGAGTTGAGAGTAGAGGCAACGAAAAGGTAAGATATTGAGCTTAGAAACGGCCAAGATGAGTGCTAGATATGCAAATGATCTAACGGTGATAGAGTTGGAAGAAGAATGGAGGAAGTTAGGTCTGTTCGGCATGGATTGCAAAAATGAGTTAATAGCGCGTCTAAATGAGTCGACTTCCGGTGATACATGGATTGAGCAGCAATCAGAAACTCAAGCGATTGAAGATACGGAAGAGGCTGCTAGTGAGAGAAGCATCCATGAATGATCAGAGTAGAGAGAGGTTGAGAGAGAGCGACCACTGAAATACGACTAGAGTCGCAAGCCCGAAACGTACATATACTTGAGGTGGAATTGGAAATGATAAAACGAGAAATTGAGTTATTGAAAATTCGTTTACCAATGACGGATTCCGCATCCTGCACCAATCGCATCAGACGCACGCGCGAGTATGGATACCGGATTAGTACAATCCAAAATTAAGATAAATACTATAGCTGAGTTTCTCCCTGAATTTGATGGCACGATGGATGATTTTCGCACGCGGCAAAATCAATTGAGACTTCTGGAGCGAACTTACTAGTTAAACGCTGAGCACACGAAGATACTGATCGGACTGCGGCTACGAGGGAAAGTTTTGGCTTAGCTGCATTCGAAGACGGAACATATGGAACTGTTCATGGAAGATTTATTCGGTGGACTAAAGACTATGTTCGACCACCAACACAATAGGATAATATTATGTGAGAAATTCCATAAACGTAAGTGGGAAAGAGGCGAATGATTTGGTGATTATATGCACCAGAAGATTATCCTGGGAAACTGTGCCGGTCGTAGAAAAAGAGCTGGTTGGATACATCATTGACGGTATTCCTGATCATGCACTGAGAAATAAAGCGCGAATCAGCGATTTGATGACTAAAGAAGCGTTGATGGCACGATTCGAACAAGTGGAGCCCTGCGATAAGAAAGAAGAAACAAAGAACGGCTACGAAAATATCAGTCACTATCGAGGGATAAAGGTGGTGAAGGCGGAATGAGCAAACTGAGAAGAGATAATGAAGGCGGAAGGAGCGAGCAGAAGAAGAGAAACTGCTTCAATTGCGGACTGTCCAATTATATCAGTAGAGACTGTCCAACAAAGACGTAGGGACCAATATATTTCCAATGCAGTGAGCATAGACACCTTGCCTCCAAATGCGTTGAATAGCCAAGAACCGCGAGTGTCATCGATATGCGAAACACTCGTAAAGAATACACAAAGGAGGTATCGATTAACGGTCAGAAGATAGAAGCGCTTATCGATACCGGGAGTAATATTTGTCTAATACGCGCAGATCAATATATTAGAGTAGGTGCCCCGAAGTTAGAGAGAAAGACGATTTTGCGGCATAGGTTCAAGCGATCATATAACTTTAAGTGAGTTTGATGCAATTGTGAATATAAATAAAAGCGATTCGTGTTCATGTTATCTCGAATGTGCTCATGAAACTTGAGTTGCTCATAGATGTAGGTTTTTTAAAATCCGTTCAGATTACGATAAATAATAGAGAAATTATTATTAATGATTTAAAGCCTAAGAGATAAAGAAGTTCATGAGATATGTCAATTAGACTTAGGTTCAGACGAATGAAATAACATAGACGTGACGCACGTATTAAACACTGAGTATCAAGACGCAACCGAGAGTTTGGTCGAGCGTAAACGAGCGTAAACCGGAGAAGCACGCGAGTTGTGAGTTGGAAGTATTAACCATGAAAAAAGCATAGCGGGACGATATTGATATCAAAAAAATTTTGGATACCATGAGAGATCGATGGATGTGTTGCGAGGTGCGGCATGTCTTTCAGGGAAGTAGATAATGATCTGTGGATTGTATCCATTTCGCTAAGACCTCGAGTTATCCGATAGGCACATAAGTGAAAAGGGCACTTTTCAGTTGCAGGAACAGGGACGTTGTTGAATGAAAGTGTCGGAATCCGAGAATTAGAGATGGAATTCAAAAAAAAAGTAGGCGCGGATTTAGAAAGCGAAAAAAGAAAAAGGCGTTAACTTATCGCGAAAACGACTTAATAGCTATTAAGCGCACGCAGTAAGGACCAAGACTGAAGCTAGCCAATAAGTACCTCGGTTTTTACAAAATTATTAAAGTTTTGTATAATAATCGGTGCGTAGTTAGGAAAATAGGCGATTACGAGTCCATGGGAAACATCCACTGCTGCCAATTGTGTAAAATCATGGGCAAGCGAGATAGATAATTCGTTGGGTGACGAAAAACCGTGTGAGTCGGAGTTGCAAGATAACAATAATTATAGATATCCGGAACGGATATCAATGCAGGATGGCCGAATGTAGTATAGAAGAAAGAAATTATCGGTGACGACATATATCAAAAGCTTGTAATCAAAGAAGCCGATGCGCACGTGCGTTTGCGTCCAAAAGAAGACAACCGCGGGAAAAACTGTTGATGACCGGAAGCTCGTAGGACGACGCTCGTGGTTCATCCAGATGATATGTGACGATTGGCCGATAATTTTGAAATGTAACACCATTTTTGGGTATATAAAGGACGAGGGCAGCAAAGACGAGACAGAGTATGACAGATAGTATATAAGTGTGAGAGTAGTAGTTAAGAGTGGCAGTTGTTGAGCCAATAGTCAAGTAATTCTAGAGTTGTGAACGGCGAAGCCTGTGGAGTTAGCTAGCCTATCGAGAGATGTTATATCTTTGCGAAGAAGAATAAGAGTAAAGAGTTTCTTTACTTATTGTCCCATCAATAATCTGAAGCGTCGAAAACCTATCATACTTAATAATTTCATCGTGATAGAAATATCCTACATAGAATACACAAGAATTCTTCTGTAGGTAACCATAATGTGATTCATTATATTAGCTATGGTTAATTGTTTAGGATATCTTCGAAAAATTTCTACAAAGAAAATGTGAGAAAAGAAATAAAATCGGGTAACTATACTTAATTTAGAATGCCAAGAGAATAGATTTTTATAATTAATTGAAACATTGCATTCAAGAGATCCTTCAAAATCTGTGTCCAATGTGCAAATGCATATAAAAGATGTCTTTCTGAAATCACACCTTCTGCCTCATATTCAAATCGACATCTTCAAAAAGTCACACCAGATGATTTTGAAAAAATACTTCCAAATACTTTTAATTATTAATGAATTCATTGAAAAAAAATCAAACTTTATCAGATATTCATTCACAATTTTATATCACACATTTAACTTTTATTGATCCATAACTTCCCTGATACATTCAAAATTTTAATAGTCTATTAGTGATAGTTTGAACTATGAAAAATGGAATTCTTCATTTCTGGAAAGAATATAATAAAAAAATTGGTATCAGAATTCTTAGATTTGATATCAGATTTCTTACTGACAAAACATAACCCTATTTATCATATAATAATATATGGACGAATGTAATGTGATAGCCAGTGTAAAATCCTTCAACATTCACAAGGAATTCGTTTCATGTTCGATATATCAAAAACTTATATAAAAATTATTGTGTATTATTGCCAACAACAAAGATATTAGTATCAATTTCATTAATATTATAATTATATCACATTTTCGCCGCCGCAAGTTAATTGCCTATATCAAGTTTTTTGTCCAATATACAAAATAGTAATAACAATAATAACATAAGAATAATAACGAAACAATAACACCAAAATGATGATGGGATCGATTTATTAAAAGTAATAATTAAATGATGCTCTTGTAATTGTATCGATAAGAATCAGGAGAATAATTTCAATGAAAGAATAAGTATTATGCGACAAATGTGAAATAATTTTGTTCTCTAAGATACCATTCTGGACAATCAAACTTGTGACTGCGAGAAATAATTCTTCTGCAATCGGAATGAGCAAATCATTAAACTTTCGAAACAATATTTATTAAATACTATTAAATTTATTACCATTTTTATCAAATACAATACTAATAGCATTGCCTATATTAGAAACCGATATTATCCGGATTCTGCGCATAGATAACGATTCCACGATTCATCAATCATTAATATTTAATGATTCTTAAATTTCTTTCTCTCTATATATGGCTTGCATGTAAGCCTATGCTAAATTTAAACAGTTATTGTAAAAAATGCAGTTAAAGAATCAGTATAAAAAAATATCCTGAATATCCGCAAGTGAATATGAATACATATACATACGCAAAATAAAGGTATAAATCCAATTGTATAATTCATTATATACTTGCCAACGATATATACTTGCTACGATATTTTGCGTAATGCTAATTGGCAATACGTATTTCATGTATTAACTGACTAGCAGTATTAGCAGACTTTTCAAGTCTGATACTTGAAAAATATTTAAAGAGAAAATGCTTCATTATAATGTGAATGTTTTTGAAAAATTTTCTAAGTTACAAAAACATATAATACAAAATGGAAATTTCTACTTGATAAATTAAAAATAGCTTCTATATAACTTTCAATCGATTCTCTAAAGTAAAACCACTAGCATTTTTCTCTTTCTCAAAATTACAAGCTTTCTATATAAAACATTTTAAAATTTATTTTCTAAAATTCCTGATTTTCAGATATTTGATAAAAACTAAAAACAAAAACTAAAAACAAACAAATAAACAAACTGACTAAAAACAAAATAGGGCAAATGAATACTAAATAGTCTGCAATTCATTGCGAATAAATTAGAAATAATTACTATAATCTGGTATTTTAACAGCAAATTCAAAATGGATTACAATTTGAATGAAAATATAGACATTATTCTCATGCTTCGTGAAATTATATGTAATTATAGCAGATTGTATCGTAACAAGTCTAATCAAATCTAAGAAAATATTCGTTTTAGATGACGATTAAATACTATATAGATAAAGAGAATTTTTACCGGAGAATTTCCTGAGGAGACTGCATTACCCTCACTTTATTACGACTGAGAAAACAATATTCGGATAATGGCATAAGACACGATCATTTTTTTCGAATGTTAACAAATCTGATTCTCTTCGAGCGAAACATAGCGCGCATCACAGTTATTTCGTAATGAAAATGATAGGTAAATTGAACTGTTTCATTTACTAAGGCATTCAGTTGCTAATGTTCATTTTTGAGTTGATCGATTCAATTTTGGTTTCCATGTTTATGGACTATGGCATGAACTTGTTATTATTTTACTAATTAAGATCTTGATAAAATATTTAAAGTAATCAGAATGGGATTTAAACGTATAATATAACGTAACGATAAAACACAAGAAAAGATATTTTTGATATAACAATACATAATAAAACAAATTCGAATGTCAGTCTAGAATTCAGTATTATAAATTTTTATTATAAATTTAGATTTGAGACCGGATTATAAGATTTTATTTCAGACAAAGTGATGCGAATAAAACTAGATAAATACTAAGCTTATAATGAGAAGATGATGCGCAATTTTCATACATAATTGAAGAAGTCATGTCATTCGATTTGAGAATTTAAGACTGTATAACTTCCGTCACAAGATATATCTAGAAATTACAATACCTTTTTTCTTGCCCAGTCATAAGATCGTCTGTCCATTTGCTTAATAAATTTGCTTTCTATATCAAAGATGATTCATAAGTCGAGTAAGAAGTTCAGAGTTTAAGCTCAAATTACAGTCGCAATTCAATTCAGTTCGAGGTCAAGTTCAGTTTTAATGTAAATTATGTGCAAAGCTAAGGAAAACTATTCCATATTTTCTTTTTCTGGATAATTTCCTCTCTTCTTCGATTCATTATGTGTATTGCAATACTATTCAATAATCGGAGTCTATAGAAGATTCTAGAAGACTGAAGAATCTGTCTAGAAGACTGAATTGATATTAAAATATATTCTTGTTTGGTTATAACAAATGCGTCTCTTGAATGCTACTTCTTTACAATTTTCACTCAGATTTTTTCGCATTTTAGATTCGAATGTTAATAATACAAAGAAAGAGAATAATCCATAAAGAATGTATTAGCAAACTTCTTAATAACAAATTTATGCGGCGGTTAATTAATTACAGTATTTAAAATCGGATCGGTTCTTCAGATGGCAACTTTAGAGGTGAAAATCAACAAATTAATTCCGGCTATATTAGACAAACGATATACGTAAATGGCACATCCGTCACTTGCCACGAAATCTCGATACTTTGACTGTTGTTGTCATATCTTATATTATGTCGTTCTTCTATATTATAATCTTCTGTATCCTTGCTGGGATACAGGACAGATCAACTGGAAGAAAGTTTGTGGAGTGGATAGACAAAAGACGACACATATTGCGACACGCGGATGCTTTTTTTATCCATTCTATTAGCATCCGCACTAGAGTTCAGTAACCTCCTTGATCTCAGTTAGTTATTTGCATCATAGTTTAATTTGTATTTTCTGTTAACTCTTATAATTTCTATTTTTAATTTTATATTACTAACATGTCATTTTATTTAAAAGATTAGTTTACCATTGTATAAATATAATAGAACATATTGCATCGATTATATAATTCTATTCTCGTGCAATCCTTGTGTATTGCATTTATCGACTATTTCGAGGACGACCGACACAGTAAATATTATACTTGCTGGCTTGGTAACGTTGTACCCATATATATATATATATATATATRTATATAWATATATATATATATATATTTATATTATATTTAATTTATATTATATGTAGGATATGGAAAATAACCATTAGTAATAGTATCTATTTGTAACGCTTATGAGGAAAGGAGACGATGGAAAGTTG